>CM031700.1:5784692-5949692 GCA_018466805.1 Hippocampus abdominalis
TTTTTTTTACATTCAGAGGACTTTAAGTCCAGCTTGAAAATGCTGTTAAATATTTTGCAACTCTGTTTAAATGAAAAACAAAAAACAAAAACAATGTTGTGTTCTCTGCCTCCTCTCAGAATTAGAAATATATTTTTAAGGAGAAGAAGCAGCAGAGATGGAGGTAAAAAAAAAAAAAAAATCAATTAGCGCTAAATTTATTCATGGATTTCTTGCGATCAATGCGTCCGCTGTGAGGGGCTCGCTGGGACCCGGTTCATCCCAGTTAATGTGTTTGAAGGGGGAATTACCATTGATGTTGTTTTCGCTTCCTCGCAGGTCAAAGGGGAGCAAAGGAGCTGTCACCGCGGCCGACGGAGGAACTCGCTTCCGCTCCAGTCCTTTACCCACAAGGCACCTGGACGGGGGCCGTGACGTATATACAATAAGGTCAGTTGGCTGCGAGTGTCTGAGTGGAGTTAATTGGGAATCCAATCTTGGTAGCTCTTTGAGGGTGAAGGGTAAAACCGACGCCTTGCTGTGCAAGGCGGTGGAGTAGGGTGTGGAAAGCTAAAACAAACTTTGACGGCAACTCAAATTTTGCACTGAATTGAACACACAAACACACACTTACCAGTAGTTGCCGATTTTCACAATTTGGTGTTCAATTCAATTAATGTGTCGGGAAAAAAAAAATCATTTTAGAGCGTGGCAACATTTTTTCAATATTTCGGGGCCGTTCTTTGTTAACAGAGTCATTCTGACTTGAAAGCAGTACGTGATAAATATACTGTCATCTGTGACCAAAATCAGTCCGCCCGAGGATAAGCAGCCAATCAGAGACAGAGGGCGCGACTCACGAGGTTGCCAGTCATTTGTTGCACATTCACAAGAACATTTTAAACAATTAAAAATGAAGGATGGATTTTATTCAGTGCACTCCAGAATGTCATTAAATTGTAAAGTCGACTAGTCGACTAGTTTGGAGAACCGCCGAGCCGGGATTTCAAATGGTTCCCGCCCCCTTTTTCTCCCAGCCAATCATCACAAATTATATAATATACGAAAAGGGTTGAGGTTGTGTGTATTATTTTCGTACGTGATTACAAAAATATCATACTTATTCATAAACATCAAAAGGTCTTGTAAATGATGACAAAAACTTGGTGCGATTCGAAACCACAGCATCAATATTAATCCCGATCCGCTGGTTTGAGAGGTGGGAAAAAAAAAAAATCTCCCTTTTCTTCTTCCTTTTTTTTAATTGGCTACAACCCATGCAGTTTTAATTGACCTTTCATGACCGCCTCCTCCCTCCTTCTCGATTCTCGCACGCCGCTTGACGCCGCCTTGCAAACAAATAAATAAATAAATAAATAAATAAATAAAGACACCCTCCACCTCTGAAATCACTTCTCAAGGATCATTCTCCTCGCTCCCTGTATTGATTTCAAACCATTTTCGCACACCGAGCGATATTCCAGGTCAATTAAACATATTTGTGCATTTGGAAATCTATTTTTTTTTTTTTTAATTATCCCCCGCCCCTTTCTCACTCGTGCATCCGGAGGCTGTGAAACTGCACTTTTGGCCTTACAGCGTTGCACACGTTCTCGGCGGAGCTTGACATTTTGAGCCGCAACAGAGACTAAATGATAACGGTTTCCTTGTAAATACGCTTGCCCGCGGGCGGGACAGTTTAAATTGACCGAGGAGGACTTTTTTTTTTTTTAGATATTCGCAGCTCATTCGAATGTGAAACGCTAAAGCGCGCGGCACATTCTCTGCATTGCCTCGGTGAGAGCAACCAGCGAGGGGTGCATTTATAATGACTGCAAATGAAGATTAGTAAATGACTGAAATCCTCCCCTAATTAAAAAGAACAACGACAAAAAAAAAGACACAATTACGACTGTTTTTATTCGAGGCTTTCCTCGCCGTGCACGATGAAATCTTTTTCCTTTTTGTCCCCCCCGACTTGTGCTTCAGAGGGAATAATCTGACGCTTATTTTCTGTTTCTGCTCAAGCCGGCCTCTTCGTTTGAAGTGTTTGGCGGGCGTTTGATCGCGCTCATTAAGGCTCTCGGCGCTCTCACTCCAGGTCATTTATTTGGATTCCAAACGTGTCGTATCACACCGCCGTATGGGTTTGCATGCACATTGAAGAAGGACAACAGAACATTTTCACTCATTCATTCATTTTCTGATCCGCTTATCCTCACAAGGGTTGCGGGGGGCGCTGGAGCCTATCCGTTTTTTTTAGGCGGGGGACACCCTGAACTGGTTACCAGCCAATCGCAGGGCACACACAGACGAACAACCATCCGTGCTCACACTCACACTTAGGGACGATTTCGAGTGTTCAATCGGCTTGCCATTTTTGGAATGTGGGAGGAAACCGGAGTACCCGGAGAAAACCCACGCAGGCACGGGGAGAACACGAGAACTCCACACAGGAAGGCCATCGAACCCACGACCTCTGCACTATGAGGTTGACGCGCTAACCACTGGATCACCGGACCACCCGCCGGGCGGACAGACATCCTGAAATACAAACGGCAACATTTACAGCTTTTTTTTTTTTTGCAAGTGGCATAAAAGAGAAAACCGAATTTTTGATTGGTGTCATGATTTGGTTTGGGACCAACAGGTGGCACTGTAGGGCTTCCCCTGCAGCTGCACACCTGTTGGTCGTTATGTAATTATTAGTTGTATAAAAGGACTCCCGCCCGTACACTCGACGTCGGGTCATTGTTGCTTTGTGCTACTGTCATGTTTGTTTGTTTGTCATGTTTAGATACTGTTTTTGGTATTGATAGTTTTGAGCTTCAGTCATGGTTTTTGTTTGATACTTTGGACTTTGTTTAAGATTTTGTTTTGTGTTTTATTAATACAATATTTCAACTACACCCTGCTCCTCCCTCCTGCCTGCTTTATGGGGTCCACCACCACCTCGCAACGTGACAATTGGCTGTCAAGTCCACGGTGAGCATGGCTAGCACAGCCTAGCTCTTGTTGAAAATGATTACAATCTGCAGTTATGCTGCTGTTACAGTTTCCAGAAAGCAACCGCTGCAGGTTAATTTTATGGTGTAGATCTTGGCGAATCCTATTTTTGTGTCGTGATCCTGTTCTTGTGTGTCTCCAGCAGTTGGCAGAGGAGGGCCTTCCCTCCTGTGTGCACACCCGCTGCCAATGTCTCATCAGTTAAGCCCTGTATTTAAGGACTGCCTAATCGGGTCTCTGTCGGTTTGTTTCCCTTGTGTTCTGGAGCTCTCGATCATTGTCATTTTTGATCTCTAGGCTCTCGGTTGAAAATATTTTGTCTTTTGATCTTGCTCTGGTTTTGTTTCGTGACACTGGACTCTTGTCGTTTCGTTTATGTTGTCAGATTTACGATTATTACGGTTTCTGCATTATTTTTCCTGGCTCATCGAGACCAGAGATTTCTGTTTATATTTTGCCGTTGCGTTTTTGTTAATAGATACAAAAAAATGTTCGTATGGGTTTTGTTTGTGTCTATGTTTGTGGGAACATAAGCTGGAGTGGCGGTTTACCGTATTTTCTTATGGGAAATTTTTGACCTGAAAAATTCGTCTCTCCATCATTTCTTCAGCGCTGTGGTTTGATTCCCGTGTGGTGAGCGCACGACGATTCCTTTTTGAACTGAGCGCCACTGTGATATTGATGTCATTTTATCATCCCCGCCTGGTGTGCAGGGAAAAAAGACCTCGAAATGTATAATTCATATACTTGCAGCTGGCGATAGCGTTACACTTTTCATCGAGCGTCTCCCAGATCGCTGATAGCGTTTAGCGCGTTGCGGCGTCTGGCTCTAGGGGGAAACATTGCCTCATGTCACAATCCTTATCAAAAGACTGTTTTGTTCCCTCTCATTTCGCACTCGAGGCCTGCGAACCGTCACGCGTGCGCCCGTTAACACCCCCCACAGCCCCCCAGCGCAACAATCCGCTCTGCGCGAGATCAATTGTGATTGTGCTCTATGTGAATGTGTATCAAAGAGTCCCCGTAGTCGATGCCTCCACTTATAAGGTAATTTACTGACAGAGGAGAGACCGTAGGGACTGAGCGGAGGCTGCTTGCAACCGGGATAGGCCAAAGGAGATTGGGGCTGTGTGGGAGGAGGTGAAATGGGGGGTGCTGATAAATCACGCTACTTACACAATCCTATGTTCAAGTGAAGAGCAAATATATGAACGTGGAATGTCGTAAGAGGCTGCTTTAAATAGAACCAGACCTTGTTGATTCAATAGTTTTTTTAAAAATGTATTTATTTTTTATTTTTTTATAGTGCCTACCAGAGAGGAAAAAAATATTCCAATTCAGGGTTGTATTTCTCATACTAGGATAAGGAAAATAATTCAAGTCAAAAACTCCCGCCTAAAGCAGGGTTGAGCCGATTAGTCGACGAGTCAATGAGTGGGATTTAAGGTTTTGATTTCCAGCTGTTCTTGTCAGCCCTGTTCCCTGTGCCAACCAATCAGCTTCCTCCAGCCGCTTTGTCTTGCCCAGCTGTGCCTAGTGCCTTTTCCACAAACCTTGTTTGTCTTGTTAGTTATTAAAATATTTTTTGGGAGATTCATCCCGGTTCTCCGCTTTTGCCACCAACTCCACCATGCAAATTCGAATCGTGTCTTTTTACAAGGTGGTAGTCACCCGGGGGTCGGCAACGCACGGCTCCAGAGTCGCATGTGGCTCTTTAGCGACATCTAGTGGCTCCCTGGAGCTTTGTAAAAAATTTTTTGAAAATTGAAATTTTTTTTGATAGTAGGCTAATATAGCTCAAATAGATATAGATACTGTACATGTTGCAGCTCCGAAAAAGGAGAGCTGTGGCGTTGTTTTTTTTAAAACGTACACTTTATTTATGCTTTTAACACGCCTCCTCTTGAGGTGGAGTGGCAGGTAAAATACGAGACCCGGATTTGTCGAGATTTAAAAGTTTGTATTTTAATGGTAGCCTTTTTAGTATGTTTGTATGTGCGTGCATGCAGTGGCAGGTGACCCCCCCGCCCCCACCTGCCGCCCATCAGAGCTTTATCATGTGCTGTACACCCGCCTCCACTGACTGCCAGTTTAAGTGCCCGGACAGTTTGAAGTCAGACCGAGTGTTTTTCTTTTGTTTTATTCTTTTGACTTATGTAGCCATACCGCTGCTTTGCAAAAAAGCTCAGTGACAGGTTCTAAAAAAAAAAAAAAAAAAAACTCATGCAAGATAAACAGCCAAAGAGCCGCAGAGAGGAAGGAATATAAGGAAAAAAAAATCCCTGCTTAATGTGGCTGAATGTGAAAATAAGTGATTTTGCCATCTTCTGGCGGCAGCGTTGGCACTTTGCGAACGCAAGGTGTTCTCCTGAAAACCTCTGAAAGAAAGGCGTTTCGTTAAAAGGCATGAAATCCGGTTTCAGTTAATGGTCGCAACACGCTAAAAACAACAGGCGTGTGCTGCGGGATTAAAAAGACATCACATTATTTTTGACAACTTGTACATTTTGACCTAATTAGGATTTTTGCAGCGGTAATGCGCCTTTGACTGCTCGGGACTAGAAACTCTTCTCGGCTCCAAACTTGTTTCCAACTTTGCCTGTTTAATGGAAATTAAGCAAGCACGTGCCCTTTGATATTGAAATCATCCCGCTGCATTCCAACAAACACTTTTAGCTGCCCTGGTGGAAATGAGTCAGCCCTCTAAACAGATCCACAACCCATAACAGGACCGCGACTTCCCTCACTTCTTCTTTTTTTTTTTTACTCATTCCAGGCAATAAAATAGCAATTCAATAAAGATACTTCACTTGGAACTGTTTCCCTTTTTATCAGTCTTGAGTAACAATCAAAACAAAGTACTGTACGTGGCCATTTTCAGTGGTCAAGGCTGATAATGCTGTAAGCTAACACTCTATGCTAACACTGTATGCTAACGGCTCACTCACAGACCAAAAAGAAAACTTTGTTGTGCCATTTCACACTTGACGGCTGGGCGTGCGCTCCAAAGGCAGACCCGACTAAATGTGGAGAAGCCCATTAAAAAGTCAGCTTTACATTGTCAAAGCTAACCATAAATCTTAAGAATAAAGAAGTTAGCATAACCTAAACCGATAGAATCACTAACTCCAACAAATCAACGTAACTCAAAGATGAATTTTTGAAGTAGTAACTCATGTTGTTAGGAGTTGGTTGGGGGGGGGTTTCTGCGTAATTTGCTCAACTTTCGACTGCTTTGTGTACTTTGAAGGGAGCTTCAAGTGAAAGCCCATTCACTGTGTTCAAAATCTAATTCGCTTGTTTCAACAAATATCGGGACTCAACTCAAATTTTTTTTTTTTAATCAGTGACTTAAGTTGTCTGAGTGATTGTCTTCAACTTTAATGTATCATTGCGATTGGTTTCCTCAAACCATTTTGAGTTTCACTATCTCATCAGGTTTTCCGGTGCGCATATATATGTCCCCTTTTATTTGGTTGGACTATAATCCTATTTGGGAGTGTTCTACCTGGAACTTCAGCGCATAAACCCTGGTGGGACATTAGCATGTCCGGGCCCAGACATCATCAAAGCTCTTCGGGTCGGCCGACGGTCCTGCGCGAAGGGGAAAGGTGTGGCGATGCCATTAACTGGACTGCTTTCCTGTTTAGAAATCATTCCAGCACAAACACTCTCACCGACGGGCACTTATGAAAACATTCTGGAACGTGAGCGCAAGTACTTTTTTTTTTTTATTGTGCTAAACAAACTTTACACTTAGTATACGTTTTTACGGCACACGCGCACCACTCGCATTGCGCGCGACTCCCCGTCTTCCTGCTACTTTGTCTCTCGCGCACTCCCTTTACTGGAAGGCCACTCTGATGGGCCCCGTCCAAAGGAGACCACCATCCCAGCTGATTCCAGGGGGAGTCCTTCAGAGGCAGCACTTCCAGTGGCCTCAGTGCATTAAGGCTTTTACCTTTTGCTCCTAAAGGCATCGGGACAAAAACAGGCCGAGCTCTCTCTCTCTCTCTCTCTCTCTCTCTCTCTCTCCCCCCCCCCCTCTCCACCGGGAGAACGAGAGAATGTATTGTCTTTGCCGAGGACACTGATCACTTAGAAAATCGCTCATTAATTATTCAAAAAATGGCATACGCTATTGCCTGCACCTTTAGTGACAGGGCGGCCTCTCAAGGCTGGGAAGTGCAGAGACACGCCCTGCCCGTTCCACAAGAATCAATACTAGGCCCCGGGTCGTTTGCTTGCTGGCGTGCTTCTTTCCTTCGCTGCCCCGTCCCACGTGTGCTGTGATTTAAAATTTTTTTGAGGGCATTTATTCATGAAAAACCTTGAAGTGCCAGCTGCAGACGGAGGCCACAAGGCTGAGGCGGGCCACCATGAAGGCCTGAAGGCTTTGGAAAAACGCCCTTGGCATGTCGCTCACTGCACTCCGTTGCCGTGTTGTCAAATTCTGCCCCGATGGCTTTTTGGTGTCTGCGCCGCCGCCGCCGCCGCCGCAGCTGATTAGCTACAATTCAGCCGGCTGAATTTCCAGCGTTCATTCTCTGCACCTGGAGGCTGAAACTGCCTCAAAGATGGACACATTCGAGAGAGAGA
This sequence comes from Hippocampus abdominalis, assembly GCA_018466805.1. NCBI lineage: Eukaryota > Metazoa > Chordata > Actinopteri > Syngnathiformes > Syngnathidae > Hippocampus > Hippocampus abdominalis. The sequence goes on from CM031700.1 coordinate 5,792,277, forward strand.
GAGAGAGTGAAAAAAAAAAAAAAAAAGAAAAAGCGGGGACCAGTCTGGAGATGGGACCACCCAGTATTTGAATACTTGAGGTTTTCGACTTTGCTTTTCTTCCTTCCACTCCACTCGACGTTGTTACCAAGTTTTCCCTGGACCAGACTTCTGGAACACTTTGTACTCCTCAGTCACTGTCACCGGCGAGAGCAGCCCTGTGTCCTGTCCCAGACTGCCAGAACCCCCCCCCCCCCCCACTTCCACTACCCACATCCCCTCACCCCCATCTTTCTTGGAAGGCCTCCCTCTTACTCGGCCTCAGAGCCTTGAGCGTTTATTTTGCGCAACCACAGGCCACTAAAAAAAAGGTCAAGCACCCCCACGCCAGCGACTCCATCAAACAAATGAAGTGTGATTCTCACGTAATCGTCGACAGTGAAATTTCTTTCTTTTTGCTCTCATTCAGCGGAACTGCTAGAGTCCAACACGCTCGGTTTCAGAATACCATCTTGGAACCTTTTCGATTGTTGCCAGGGGAGGCGCACGTGACCCCAGTGAATTTACTTTTTTTTGCTGTACAAGAATAGCGTATAATTGCACATCCATGAAAGTAGGTGGCAGTGGTGCTTTCAAGTCCTATATATTATTATTATTATTTTGTTTCATTTTTTTACATTTCTGGCAAGCACGTCGGCTTCACAGACGCGATCCCAGCTCCGGCCTCCTGTGTGGAACATTCCAAAAATGCATGGCAGGCTGATTGACTCTAAATTGTGCGTGGATGGTTGTTCGTCTCTGTGTTGCGATTGGCTGGCACCAATTCAGGGGTCCCCCGCCTACTGGCTTTATCCAGCACCCCCCCGCGACCCTAGTGAGGATGAAGCTGAGACTCCACCACTAACCGTGTTGACATTAGTGAACTCCACCCAATTAGCGGTCACATTCATATCTTGTTAACAGTTTTGACATTGAGAAGTCCTGCTTTAATGTAGCAAAAAAAAAAAAAAAACGCGATCCTTTAATCCTTTTGCTTGACGAGTTGAGCTCAAGTAAAGTTTTAGGTGACTTTAGAGCCTTTTTTCCCCCCCGTTAAATTGGAATTATACCTTTTTCGGGGGTTCCACTGCATTCCTCGTTGCTCGCCAACACTTCACCTTGTCGGCTGAGGGTCAAGCGGTACGCCGGTGCTGTTTATTTGCGGTTTGCTTGGCCGCTTGCAGCGCGTCTGTGGTGTAGCTTTGTGTCACGAAAGAGTGGAATAAAACACAGACTGGGGAGAGGTGGGGAAAAAAAAATATCATAAGGGTGAGGAAAAGTATGCGGGGGACATGAGTGGGAAGGAGGAGGGTGGGGGGGCAGTATAGTGGAGGGGTGGCGGGGGCGGGGGGGGGGGCAAGGCCGGCTAATAGTATCTGACACACTGCAATTTTGAGGCTTATATCAACATTGTTTTTACAGCTGTAATTAAGCCACCTAATCAGAAGCACATTGGTCGGGACAGTCTGGGGCCGTGAGGGGGCAGACACACACACACACACACACACACACATACACGCACAACTGTGTTCCGCCCCGCGGCAAAGCAGCAGCAGCAGTGGCGAGGTGGAGGCCAGCCAAAGCAGCTGTGGGTGGGAGATCATCCTGAGTGTGACACACACTCGCAAAGCACGTCAGCTAGCTCAGGCCACGCTGAATGCAAATGCAGCATCATGTGTGTTTGGCATTATAGTTGCTTGTGCCTGTGAATTGTTGCCATAAATCATTCTGCTGTGCGTGCATGTGCGTGTGTGTGTGTGTCATGGTTATTGAGTGGCGTGCATATCTGTGTTTATCAAACGCCCCCAATCTCACTTGCATGTGCGCTCGAATGCGATTCTGTGTGTTTAGCGAGCACATGTGCATGCGTGCGGTCGCCTCGGTACCGCCGAGGTTCACTCCACCCTTGTCAGGGCTGGCTGCCGAGTCACCCAAGTCTCAAATGGCAACCGAATACTGTACACACACACACACACACACACACACACACACACACAGTGTGCAGGACGCGGAGCTCGGCGGGGGCCAAAGTCAACAGATGAGCTGGTCTGAACTGGCTCGCTGTGTGTTCTGATTGTAAATTGTGCTGGTGATGATTAGAGAACTCCAGCACAGGATGTCGACTCTTAAAACTATCCAGAGAAAATAATTTTCGACCATGTTCAGGAAAGCTTTTTTTTTTTTTTTTCTTCTTCTTTTAACCCCCCCCCGTCCGCCCTTCCTCTTCATCCGTCTTTAATTTAAACATAATGGGGGGATGTGGATGAAGTCGCTGTATAAATTGGTTTAAAGCCTCCCGAGTAGGAAAAAAAAAAAAAAAAAGAGAGAGAAGAGACCAGGCAATGAAGGCGGCTGTAGAGTTTCAAAGTGCATACATTACAAAGTGGCCCCTAAAAAAATAAGACGACCAGAACAAAATCATGAAATTACAGTGGCACCTTGACATATGAGAGTAGCCTGACTTGGTTTTCGCAGCTGCTTGGACTTGCAAGCAAAAATCTGAGCACTGATGGGGTGGCTGCAAACTCGACGCACGCTTTGGCATTCGTGAGAAAAATGTAATCATGATATAGTTTCAGAATATGAGGATAGAGAATAAAATCGAGTGCAGACAATGTGGAAGGAATTTGGTCAAAATACACTGGTAAAAAAATGGTGTGTTGAATTTATTTTGTCAAATGATTGTACAGAATAAAATCTTTCTGAATAGAGTCCACTTCAAAAATGTATCTGAAGCCAGATGATTTTATTTTGTGCAATCACTTGGTGAAATAAAATTAATTAAATTCAACAAAAAGTTCAGATTATGGTGAATTTTTGATAAGTTTTGACTTTTGTTTTGAATTCGGTTAGGTTTTCAAGCAGATTATTTAAAAAAAAAAAATTCTTCAGAAAATGCTTCATTTTAATTAGCTTAGTATTAGTTTTTTTTCTTCTCCCTTTGTAAAGAGTAATTATCGAGGGCAGAACAAATACAATTGTCACGATAATTCGTTTTTGGGACTTTTCTTCTGTCTTTTCTGTTTGCGTGGTCCTGAATTGTCCTTTTAGTGCGCACATTTGTGCATACGCCCACAAGTATCCCCAAAGTGTCCCATTTGCGTGCGCACATCTGCGATCGCTTTGCCGTATTTGTGTATCTTTGAGCAAGGGGAAAGTCTTGCACTCGCTTGGCGCGGTGTTAATGTGCGCATAATCAGCGTTATCTCTCTTTTTGTCGTTATTATTCCAGCGTAGCTGTCAGAAGCGAGAAAGATCAATGAGGCGCGTGTGTAGCATAGGCAGAGGTTGATGGGATGATTTATTCTGCTTCTGCCATGACCTCCCACTCGCCGTGTCATGATGTCATCACCCCGAGACGCACAACTCTGACTCATCGCTCACTGACCACTCACAAGATTCGTTTGTGCAGGGAAGGAAACTAACAAAGACGGATGACTGTTGATATCCTTTTCTCTGGCACGTTTTGTTTTTCAAGTTGTTTTTTTTTTTAGGTGTGAAAAATGTTACTTTTGGCGTGGTAAAAAACAGGCATCACTAATCCAAACTGTACATTTGGATTTGTTGAGCGTTGCGCAGCCAGCTGGCACTTTGCAGTCTCGCATTCTTGCTCTCCTGCTGCGTCGCCCGACTTTGGTGGCCGGGAATGTGGTTCGAGCAGGGGTGCCCAACCTTTTTTGGACCCAAGATTTACTTTTCAAGCCAGCCAACCTTCGGCGATCGACCGTGACCGCACGTGCGTGCACCTGCAAATGCGTACGCACGCGCGCGCACACACGAATGCCGTGAAATCACCGCCTACCTTAGTGGAATCCGGTCATGGAGGTCGAACGCCACCCTAGGTTAAAGGTGACCTGCTTTTTAAAATTTAATTTCATTTTATTTTTTAAAATATTTTTTGGTGTGATAGGGTGCTTAAGGTGCAGTATACACTAACATACAAATCTTTTTTTTCCAGTATAAAAAAAACAAAACAAAAAACCCCCAATGTGTGTTCTATCCCCCCACCCCAAAAAAAAATTATTACCAAAATTGAAAAATTACTTTTGGCATAGGCGGCATGGTGGGCGACTGGTTTGCACATCTGCCTCACAGTATCGAGATGTGGGGTTCGAGTCCGGCTTCGGCTTTCCTGTGTGGAGTTTGCATGTTTTCCCTGTGCTTGTGTGGGTTTTCTCCGGGTATTCCGGTTTCCTCCCACATTCCAAAAACATGCATGGCAGGTTGATTGGGCACTCCAAATTGTCCCTAGGTGTGTGTGTGTATGAGCGCGGATGGTTGTTCATCTCTGTGTGTCCTGCGATTGGCTGGCAACCGGTTCAGGGTGTCCCCAGCCTACTGCCTACTGAAGACAGCTGGGATAGGTTCCAGCATGCCCCGCAACCCTTGTGAGGATAAAGCGGATCAGAAAATGGATAGATGGTTAAATTACAATCTTACATCTTTTATTTTGAAAATCTGGGGAAAAAAAGAGAAATTAGAATGAAAACAAAAAGGTTGAGGACAAAGCGGATCGGAAAATGGATGGGTTCTTTTGATCGTTTTCATTCGTAGTTGATCAGTGTTGCCCAGCAACCAATTTGCGAGTCACTCAAATGGATTTCACGATCGACAGAACAAATAATAACAAATGATTCTCAGTCCGACTCACCATCGTGCTGTTACGTTGACTGTGGTGTTTATGAGATACGCTTTCAGGTGTAGTCTGCTGGGACTGATTTTTTTTTTTTTTTTTTTTTTTGCCAATTAACCCTTTCATGCACCCGGTCACCTGATAAGATGATAAGCCGTCCACTGTAGCAACGGCTGTCCCTCAAAGGGTCAATATGATGTATGTCGACGTTCGGCCAATCGGCGAAATGCTTCGGAATAAATGACGGCCAGATATTCCCGTTCACCCCTAAAATGAACAAACAATTGATTCCGAATCCGTTGGAAATGGAACGCAAACGCTGTCCAGATGGAGAGTTCAACATTCTAATCCACAGGTGTCAAACTCAAGGGCCGGGGGCCAGATCCGGCCCGCCAGATCATTTTATGTGGCCCGCAAAAGCAAATCAAACATATCAAGTTCGACCTTGATTGCTAAAATCTGGACCAAAATTTCAACTTCTCATATGTAATAAATAAGAGAGATATTGTAAGCATTTTCTTGTTACCAAACCCCTCATTACAGCAACTTAAACAATTGTTGAATCAACCATTATTCTTGACTTCTTTAAATGCTTTCACAGTCATAATGGCCCTCCAAGGAAAGGGGTCACTTCAACGTGGCCCTCGGCAAAAATGAGTTGACACCCCTGTTCTAATCCGTGTGAGGATAACGAACCTTAGTCCGGTCAAGTCATGCGGTTCGTTTCGTGCCGTAGGAAAGCAAGGCGTGACTCCCCAGCGCTAATTTAACATTGCGGTACAGCACTCGAATTTTGCCTGCGCCTGAACCGATGCTATTACAATGTCAACACAGGCCGTCCGACGCGGAGTGAAGTATGCATCCCGACCGCGGTCCCGTGTGCCCGACATCTTGCGTTCTAGAACGTGCGTGAGGACGACTTGGAAATGGGGGGGGGGGGGGGGGGGGGCAGATTTATATTTTTTACTCCCGGAATATTCCTGGAGATATATCTGGTGCGACCAAGGGGAGCGGGGGGGCGTGTGGGATTTTATGACAGTCGCTCAGGTTTCTCCGGTTCAGCATTTTGTCACCGTGAGGATATTGAGTGGCGACACGGGCAGCCATGAAAATATTCCCTCCCCCAACCCTTCGTCCCGTTTACACAGCCATTTGTCTTGCTGTCTTACTCATGCGCTGGGCTAATTGTCTTCCACGTCTGACTAAAATGCAATCGATTTGTATTTTACAGAGAAATAATAAGGCTCGGACAGCATTCCAGAAATCATCTGGCTGTCCTGTTTGCAGCTCGCTTCGCCGCGTAAATGAGTCTGTCCGTCTCTCTTTTCGCTGCGTCGCTCCTTTGTGCAAATTTGGCGAAGGCCTGGTTTCAAAGGCTTTTTTTTTTCCTTGAAGCTAAATACTTCTCTGATTCTAATAGCACTCCTGAGACCGGATCACTTATCCTGATATGAATGTAAAATGTGGAACGCGGCGTGCAAGACAAAAGTGGATGTAATAATGTCGATGGCCAGGAAAAAAAATCGCCAAGAAATTCCTTCAGTCATACTTGACGGATTCTAATGATGACGGCCAAAACTTTGTTTGGGGAACTCTTTCAACGACAACTTCATGAGTGTGGTTTTTTTCTCTCTCTCTGAATATTACACCTCATAAAATGGCATTGACTCTTGTACAAACAATACCTTTATTTCCCCGCACCCCACATAAAACTTTCAATACTTTATTCTTCTGAATGACATGTTTTTGTCATAATGGTCCAACTTGATTCTTGTAAAATTGAAAGTTGTCATCCGGCTGCAACTTCATTCTTGTCAAACAGATTCTTCCTGTAAAATTCTGACGTTTTCCCAGTTAAAAAAAAAAATTCTTTGTAATTTTTCCTAGGGTGGCACGGTGTGGACTGATTAGCACGTCTGCCTCACAGTGCAGAGGCGCAGGGTTCGATTCCGGCTCCAGCCTTCCTGTGGGGAGTTTGCATGTTCTCCCTGTGGGTTTTCTCCGGGTATTCCGGTTTCCTCCCAAACATGCCTGGTTGGTTCATGGAACACTCTAAACTCTCCTTCGGTGTCAGTGTGAATGGGAATGGTTGTCTATGTTCATTCATTCATTCATTTTCCAATCTGCTCTATCCTCACAATGGTGGCGGGGTTTGCTGGAGCCGAACCCAGCTGTCTTTGGGGAATAGGCGGGTTGCAAGCCAATCGGAGGGCACACAGAGACGAACAACCAATCCACGCTCACACTCACACCTAGGGACAATTTAGTGTTCCATTAACCTGCCGTGAATGTTTTAGGAATGTGGGAGGAAACCAGAGTACCCGGAGAAAACCCACGCAGGCAAGGGCAAAACATGCAAACTCCACACAGGAAGGCCAGAGCTGGAATCGAACCCACGACCTCTGCACTGTGAAGTCGACGCACAAACCACTGGCCCACCGGGCCGCCCGGTTGTCTCTGTGTGCCCTGCGATTGGCTGGCGACCAGTTTAGGGTGTCCGCCGCTTGCCGCCCGAAGACAGCTGGGATAGGCTCCTTGGCGCGCCCGCAACCCTCGTGAGGATAAAGCAAATCAGAAAAGGGGTGACTTGGGGCGAATGACGGACTACATCCTGAGCCGTTTGTTATTGGAATCAGTGGAGAAGGTCGAATTTAGTCGGAGGCAACGATATGGTGCAGTAACATGGCAAATTGGATCCAGCCGAATGGTCAATATCCTCAATCGATGCTGTTCAGATTTGGACCTTGCAGCCCTGAGTTGGATCATTTCTGGCAGAGTAGAGAAGAAGAAACGGATTGGGATTGTTGAGCAGTGGGGATTTTGCAAACGGATGTTTATTTTCTTTGCATTTGTAAGGTGGAGTTTGGGAGGGATGCGAGGCAACTCTTTTGGGTTGTGGTGGAGCACCGTGTGTCATTTGGAAATACACACAAGGCATGCGGGTGCTTGGTTTGTTCACGGCGAGGTTTTTGTCAAATTTCTGCCAGGTTTTGACTTCATATTTTTCAACCTTGTGAGTAAATAGGCATAATAATAATAAGAAAAAGTAAAAAAATCAGTAAAAAATAAATAAAATATATATATATATATATAAAATATATTACATATATATATATATATAATATAATATAATATAATATATACATATATAATGATTTCCAAATTTTCTAACTTTATTTAACCCACAGTTGAAAAACAACAGATTTAAAATAGTTTTCTAAAAAAAACACAAAAGGAAAAAAAAATCCGGTGAATGAGTGTATCCTTTTTTTCCTCCCCCAATTATCTTTTGGGTCAATTTAACACTCCACTTAACAAGAGGGCAACCAAATACATTTAAAATAGTAATTACATTTATGGCGGCCCAGTCGTGGACTGATTAGGTTCAGGGTTCGATTCCGGCTACGGCCTTCCTGTGTGAAGTTTGCATGTTCTCCCTGGGCCTGCGTGGGTTTTCTCCGGGTACTCCGGTTTCCTCCCACATTCCAAATACATGCATGGCAGGTTGATTGAACACTCCAAATTGTCCCTGAGTGTGAGTGTGTATTGGTTGTTCGTCTCTGTGTGCCTTGCGATTGGCTGTCAACCGGTTCAGGGTGTCCCCCGCCTACTGCCCGAAGACAGCTGGGATTGGCTCCAAGCACCCCCGGCGACCCTTGTGAGGATGAAGCGGTTCAGAAAATGGATATTTTTTTTTTTTTTTAAAAGAGAGAGAAACATTAGAATGAAGACAAAAAGGTTTATTCCTAAAGCTTCAATTATTCCCCCCCCCATGTCGATATGATCTGCAACATACCCGAGGAGTTTGAAGTCGGAACGAAACAATTAGGCCAGCTTGTGGCCATCTGTCAGCCCGATGTAGGAAGGTGCTTCTCGAAGTGAAATCAAGCAGCAGAGCAAAAGGGAGAGGAGGCGAAGTGCGATGGAGATGCCAAAGCGGCCAGAGGACTACACAGCAAAGGAACTGAGCGCCGGGCAGGGGGAAAAACACCGCCGCGCTGTTCGTTTGGAGACATTCTGTCAAAGTCGGGGCCTGGGCCTGACATCGCGGATCACAGTTTGACGGACGGTAAGAGTAGCTCTCGCTGACTGGGTCCTATTAAGGTGGATGTTTTCAAAGTTTCGGCCCGGCACTGGGGAAAAAATAGGAAGGACACAGAGGGGAAGTGGAGCCTGAGTGGAGCTGACATGCTTCAAGAAAGACCCTCTTCCCCAAACGCGCTGTCGGGGTGGGTGGTGGGGGGGGGTCAAATCGCTTTCCTTTCTCCCTCTCACGTCTTCGCCTAACCGACTGCATGGCTAATGGAGAGCTGGGAATAGCCACAAGTCGCAAACAGGCTCCTGGTATATCAAAGGTGGTCCTGGGTCACATATCCAAGTCGGAAAGTCGGAACTTTCACGTCCAAAGTTACCGTGGCTAAAGTCAAGTCCAGGAGGCCACCGAGTAAATTTCAAGCAGCCACAGTCCAGGCGAAAGACAGAAATAGAACAGGAATAATTTGGGGATACGGAAGACCTTCTTCTGCACCTGTATGGTTGAAAGGCTCCACGGTCCCTGGGTGTTGATCTTTCGGACATGATTCAATCGTCTATTCTGACCAGCTGAAAGCGGGTTTCAATTGTGCTGCTGGTGGGGTCACGCCATTTTGTTGCATTTGGTCCAAGCGCCGACAGAGACAAATTCTGAGCTTCGTGGATTCGTGTGGGTGACATCATCGTATTTCATTCATAAATATGACAAGATCATTCTTTGATCCCTTTGTATCACTGTAGGAATCAATCATATCAGCTTTCAACTGGGGTGAGGAAGCACGATTGAGGGTACAAGACCCCAATCGGCCACTTTACAGCAGCAAACTTGACGTCATCCGCGACGGAAATCTTCTGACAGAATAAACAGACTCAACACGTGCTGATCTCGTGCATGGACTGCAGCGAGTCCGTTTCCGTCACGTGGACCGCGCCCCCTCTCCTGCGCTGAATTTAAAGGGAATATAACGAGGACGGGAAGTCGGCTGTGTTCGCTTCCGCAACGGCGCAAACGCCCCTTTGGAAAGGCGCGTTTGCACAAAAATACCACAACAGAGGAAAACTCCACCCATGGGCGCAGTCTTAAGCCTAGCAAGTCCCAAGTTCCAAAATGGGCAAATTAAGTCTGACTCAAGTCAAGTCATGTGACTCATGTCCCCCACCACTGCCAAGTACGCACGAACAAACTCGCGCGAGAGTCCGCCAAAGCGTAAATCCACACAAACGTTCAAATCCGCGTGTGTCGTTCTGGTGTTCCAAGACCGGCAATGTACTAAACGCGGGACGCCAGGCGAGACCTTTTCCGAGTCCTCTCCTGGATCAATGCTCCCCTGCTGTCACAGTGCTGTGAGCAGACAGAATCAACCAAGAGAGAGAGAGCCTCGCTCGAAGCGCAGAGGCACAAAAGCATGGAGCGCTAGCGGAGGGAGGGAGGGAGGGAGGGAAGTTGAAGCAAGGAGGGGGGGGGGGGCGTCGGACGCTACGCTCGGCCGTGTATGCGGCGGGTCGTCAAGCGAGAGAGGCCGGAAAAAAAAAAGCAGACACGCCTGCACCTTGACCACCTATTATGAAGCTCTTTGCCACGATGTCAAGTGAAAGCAAGTTAATTGGGTGAAGCTGTAGAGCATGCGAGGGCGGCGCTGCAAGCCTCTCGACCGCTTGACAGTTGAGTGTCAGCGGGACCCAGTCAAGTGTGGCTGAGAGACAGAGCCCTGTCACCGGGCCTAAAGCGGCGGCGCTGGGGCCGTTAAAGCGGTAAGACGACCCCCTTCCCCCCCCCCCCCTCATTTCCCCACCCACCCCACCACTGCCCACATACGCGTACACATGACACACACCCAATTATACTCACTCATGCCCCCTCTTGGTGCACGCCCACTCATTGTCCCAAATGATTATTTTGAGACACGGAAACCCAAAATGTATTATTCCGTGCGATTATCATTTCCTTTGACTTGTGGGTAGTGGTTAGCATGTCCGCTTCACAGTTCTGGATTTGAATGTTACAAAATATGCATGGGTGGTGGGTTCATTGGAGAGCAAATCAGAGGTGTCCCTCATTTAATTAATTAATTAATTAATTATTTGTTTGTTTGTTTATTTATTTATTTTCTAGGGTCCGAGTTGTTTTCTAAAAATAACTTTCACACAATCTGCAATTGTCAGTGCTGTAAATATGGCAATTCAGGAGTACCCGGAGAAAACCCACGCAGGCACATGGAGAACTGCACACACAGAAGGTCGAAGCCGGAATCAAACCCCAGACCTCTGCACTGTGAGGCCAACGTGTCATCCACCGTGCCGCCCGTGTGTGTGTGTGTTTTTGGAGGGGCGAGTGGGTGAGTTATTATAGCTAAAGAAAAAAAATTCTTTTTTGTCAATGAAATAAAATGAAAAGTACTGAAAAATACCGAAACTACATTTAACGCTTTTAAAATGAACAATAATTACAGTTTCTTTGTCAATTCATATCACATATGAGCTTGCGGGATTCATTTTAAAGGTATTGATTTTGGTTTTACTATACAGCCATAGAGAAGGACGGTCAAAGAAGGGTTTGGCCAATTCAATCTTCCGCCATTAAAATACCGTAGTTTCTGGACTATAGACCGCACCCGATTATAAGCCGCACCACTACATTTTTAAAGGAAAAAAACATTTTGTACACACATAAGCCGCACCTGTCTATGAGCCGCAGGTGCCCATATTGTGACATGAGATATTTACAAAGAAAGACGGTACACAGGCGGCCGTTAAAAAAGTCTTTATATCGGCCGCTTCATTAAATAAGCCGCAGAGTTGAAAGCGTGTGACAAAAGTCGCAGCTTATAGTCCGGAAATTACGGTACTCCAAATATTGAAAAAAAATTAATGAATAAAAACGAAACTAAAACTAAACATTTTTTAAAAACAAAAACCTACAACCCCGCCGTGAAAGCTAAGCTGAAATTTCGGCAGTCAGTCCGTCTGCCTCTTGATGGCTGATCACATTTGAACCCGGTCTTGGGTCTCCGGGTATCCGTGAATTCCCTTATGGAATTCAACTGAAGTATTGCGATCAAGAATTGACACTATGCTTCTGACAATTGGAAAATTCCCGAATCATGGAAACTTTCATTCAATTCATATTTTTGGGGGGTGGAGGTTTATTAACCATGACTGAAAGATTGAAAAAATATTTCGGTCATTACTTCTGATGTTACTTTAGGGCATATTTGTCATGAACCTTTTGCATTGAACTGCTCGCGCTGAGATCGGGCCGCCTGCGCCGCTCTGCGCGGTAGCGACAGACAATTCCGCACAATTAGCCAAATCGGAGACCGCGCCGGGACAAAGTCCGACTAACAACCTTGTCAAATGCTTTGTGCCCTTCAGAATAGAGACTGTGTTCTGGCCCATCAGTTTCATAAGGCCGACATTATGGATGGTTGAGTATGTTGAGGCACCCGTGGCAGGAGGAAAATCCGCTGCCTTCCTGGCCGCAAATAATATAGCGCTGCCGGCGTGGAAACTGTCACAAACCCCGGCCTCTCATCTATCATTCAATCCTCTTTAATTAGGTCCTTTTTGTCGTACGGAGAGAAGGGCCGATAAGTAGCACTCGCCGGAGGAGCGAATGATACAAAAGAGATGGTCTCATTTCCATCTGACAGCATGACGGAGATTGAAAGTGAGCTTCAGGAAGATAAATGGAGCCTCCCCGATATTGTCAACAATGCGGACCCCCCCCCCCCCCCCCCCCCCCCCCCCCCCTCCCTCCCCGGGGGAGCCGCTTAGCAGTGAATGTTTGGGGGCCTCTTTCATTAAGTTCTGCTTAGGTTGCTCAATGACATGTCAGGTACGAGGCTCAAGGCCATTATATCGGCGAGCACCTTCGGGGGGAGGCGGGAGGAGGGGCGGGGCTTTGAGAGTCAGAATCAAAGCATCCCGGGTCGAGATTTAGATCCAACAAGGGGTAGTAAAATCCTCCTATGTAGCGTAATGGGTCACCGGGTGATCAGTGTCACTGTGGTTAAAAATTTGACGACCGACATTTTCTAAGAAGCAACTTTCTCCTGTCGTAAGACACTCAAACGACGTGTTTTTACACTGGATAGCCTTTTGGAGGCAACCCACCCCTGACGGCGATTGGAACTCCTTATCCCCCCGCCCCAAAAAAAAAAAAAAGTCAAAAAATTGCGCCCAGCTTCAGCACTTCAGCCCTAAGATGGGTCAAAATAATGAACACTTTGACCTCATGTGCTAATACAGTGAGTAGGAAGACAACCAATTTCCGCATAGCTTTCTGGAGCCGATCACAGATGACTTTGAGCAGAAGGCAGACTATAACTATGCTTTGAAATACAGTGTACACCAATTTCTTTCACGATAACTATGCTGTACACACTAGTAGCATCATTATTTCCATTTTTACCTGAAGCGTTATTTACCTACATCCTGATACACTTGAATTTTTCCCCTGTGGTCAGAATGCTAGCGCTAACCGCTAACCGCTTCACGGCTCATGAAATGGCGCTAACAGCTCGGCAAACTGCTTAAAGGGCCATTACGTCTTCTCGCTCCCGCTGGCCTAATCGGTTGAATGTACAGTCAGGCAGTCGAGTTTAAACGGCAATCAGCATGAAGGAGTTCAACACTATCACAATTTGTTCTTTGCATGGCCATTTCCCGTACTTTGAACCGCGAATGACGATTATTGTCCAACGTGTACGTCGATGGGTCTTACACCCATCGGGTGATTACTTCCAATCGCTCGGCCAAAAATAGTCCGTGTTTAAATGTGCTTTTTAAAATGTTTTAAGTCATTAAAAAAAATCACAAATATTTTCTAGGGGTCAAAATGTTGAAGGACAGTCGATTCAATTTGAATACAGCATATTAAAAATGTACGTTTGTGAGATGACGTTTTTTTCCCCCCCCAAGTTCCCTAACAAAGGGCAACAAAAAGAAGGAGGGAAATCAATAAGCCATTTTAGTGTCTATCTATCAACACGGATTCCTCCTTGTCTGTTTTAAAGCGGGGGGGATGGAGGGGGAGGGGTGGGGGGGGTGGTGGTGAACGTGGCACTTTAATAGGATAGCGCAGGGCGGTTTGAAATGTATGCCAATGATTCCTGTCATTTCATGGCAGCCCGGCCATGGTTCACTGAGCGCCCACTTCCTCCCTGTCAGCTCCACTGGAGACAAGCATTTAGTTGCAAACTTTGAGCAGGTTGCACAAACCAGATATGATGTGACTGCTACTTCCAATCCCCATCTTTCTCCTTCATGCTGCGACGCCACCGCCGGTCAAAAGCCAGCCGGTGGGAGAATGTTTCCCGCCGAACTGTTTAGCTGAAAATCATGGTGAATAACCAAGCAGAGGGGTTAAAAAAAAGAAACGGGGAAAGAGACAGTTTAGCTGGGACGGGACGATAAATGACAAATTACGAACTGAAAGTGGCTAAAAAAGTTTCCATGTTCGACTGCCTTCACGTCGTGAAAATCAATCGAAATTCTTAAGAACAACAATTTTCCTTTGTCTGGCATGTTTGTCTTGTCATTCAAGTATCCGAGTGATATTTTGGTTCACATTTTTGTTTCAATTTGAACAATTATCAATCCACCCATTTTCCAATTCGCTTTATCCTCACGAGGGTCGCGGAGGGTGCTGGCGCCTATTCCAGCTGTCTTCGGGCGGTAGGCGGGGGACACCCTGAACTGGTTGCCAGCCAATCGCAGGACAACGACCATCCGCGCTCACACTCACGCCTAGAGACAATTTCGAGTGTTCAAACAGCCTGCCATGCATGTTTTTTGGAATGTGGGAGGAAACCGGAGCACCCGGAGAAAACCCAAGCAGGCACGGGGAAAATAGGCAAACTCCACACAGGAAGGCCAGAGTCGGGATCGAACCCGGTACCTCTGCACTGTGAGGTCGACGCGCTAAACACTAGATCAACGGGCCACCTTAAAAAATAATTCTTTGCATGACTTTAGCATTGACATAACATCATAGCCAAGCATCCCCCCCCCCCCCCCCCCCCTACCACCACCTCTGCCTCTCAACCACAGGCCAGTTTAGTCAGCATCAAGTTCGCCCCGCTTGGGCCCCCGATGACAGTTTGTGCGCGTCAAGGCCACGGGCCCTGCATTTTCTGCCTTGTAGCACACCAAAGTAAAATCGCTTGTCAGGCCGAGGTGTCTGTGAACTGACAAGATGCCCCAGTGACATTTCGGCTCGAAAGAGCAAGTGTCTTGCAACCGAGTGGTCAAATATCAGAGAATAGGTCAAGCAGGGCGGAGCTGAGTGCTATGCGGAAGGCCAGTCTCTCCGCCGAACGCCCCCTTGACTTTGACAAGTGGGACCGCTGGTTGGGTGGGGGCGGGGGGGTGGGGGGGGAGTGTTGGGTCAGCGGGGGCAGCTTTGCGACCGTACAAAGTGATGTTCTGTTGGGCATGCTCAGACACCGTGCACCTTATTGGCTTCAAAAAGGAAAAGACATTGACATTGATTAATCTTCTGAACCCCCCTCCCCACCCCTCCTCGCCCACCCCCTCCGACATGAAGCGAGTGGTAGACAGGGGAGTCTTGCAGCCCCATCAGATGGGCCACTCCAGTGGTTTGTACGGCGCATGGCGCCCTGAAATGTACTCTGTCATTCATTAGAATATCTTTGACACCTATCATGGGGGCAGGGGGCGGGGTTTGGGGGGGGGGGGTCGGCCGGGCTGGAGGGGCAGAGCCTCGTCTCTTCTGATTGCTGTCACCTCCTAAGTCTTTTTCGACTGCTTCACATGGGCAAAGTTGCTCCTCACAATCGGATGGCGGTCGAGTAAGAACATGTCCCGTGAATTCCTGTTCGTCCTGGTGATACCTTTGAAAATCCATGACAGAGAGAGATCATACCAAAAAAAAAAATGTGAGAAGAGACTTGAGTCTTCAGTGTCTGGGCGTGAGCGGTGGTTGATAGAAGGTCATGTGCAGGGGTGGGGTGGCCATTGGGAATTTGGGGAAAATATGTTCATTTTTCCCAAAAGCTTGGTGTATTTATGGGCCGGCTCCTACGATTATTTTTGGGCACGTTGGTACATATTCCCAGGCTGAATTTTGTTCCCAGCACGTCCCTGCTCATGGGAGCAAACTTATCCTCTCACAATATACTTCAACAATCATGCCTAAGATGCCCTTTTAAAAGATAAACCTACAGCCATCACATTCTGTGGGCATAAAAAGCAGGATTACACTGGACAACGTTTTAAAAAAAAAAAATTCAAATGGAGTACTTGTTCTTCTTTCAAATTTACACCGTCTCACATTAAATATGTGTGCTGCCATCTAGTGGTCGAAAGAGGTTGCTCTTTTGTTGATTGTTCATTGATTGGTTTTATACAGTTAATAACTCTGACCCTTTTTGGGGGAGGTTGGAAACACATGTAATTCCACTTTAGACCACCAGATGACAACACACTTATTTAGTTTGAGACTGTAAATTTCAAAGAACAACGACACAGGAAAAACGGTCCTGTATTTCAGCACAGACTAGTTTTTGTTGAAAATGATTGAATGCCATCCGGCTGGAACGTAAACCCTGCGATAGAGGCGGGATTGCCGTATATTGCACAGGAGACCAAAATTGAGTTCTGAATTGGATATAGAAATTCTGCGAAATAGCAGGACCGTGAACCTGGAATGCGCGATTTAGGGGGAGTTAACTTGACCATAGTAACCCATGAGAAAATAACGAGAAACCGATCATGTTCACGATAAAATGGGAATTTACGTGACAGGCAGGTACGTCCCATGAAAAACCTTGGCCTGTGCCACTTTTGTCTTTGTCTTTGGGAAGAATTGGTCTATTGATGCTTCCACATCGCTGTTTCACAAAAAAATCCTGTTT
The DNA here is from genome assembly GCA_018466805.1 of Hippocampus abdominalis. NCBI lineage: Eukaryota > Metazoa > Chordata > Actinopteri > Syngnathiformes > Syngnathidae > Hippocampus > Hippocampus abdominalis. The sequence continues at coordinate 5,808,837 of CM031700.1, forward strand.
TCAGCCTCTTGTTCCTTACACGGGCAAGAAAAAAAAATCAAAACCAAAGACGGCAAAAAAACATTTAAAAAATGAAAGCAGCCCATTTATTTTGCTTGGACTTTTTTTTTCCTCGTGTTTTTCTGCCGTTTTTACATTTCTGCCGCATTTCAATGCCAACGGAAAGCCGAGGTGCGAGAGAGGGAGAGGGAAATGGAGAAAGAGAGAGAGAGCACCCGTGTCAAAGTCCTGACAGCCATCACGGCATTACAGCGGCGCTGACATAAATATTTAACACTGAGGGGCAACCTACAGCATGTCATGTCACGGCCGTGATTAGGGTGAACGGTGACCCCCCCCCCCTTCTCATATAACACGGTTTCTTGTTGGAGAGTGGCGGGCAGATGGTCGGAGGGGGACGTTTGAGGGGGGGGTGGGGGGTGGCACGTGTCAGTGCTTCATAGGTTCCTATCACAGGAAGGACAATACTCCCTTTAACCCTCATTTCCATGAAGCCATTCCTTTGGAACAATGCCCCCCCCCCCCCCCCCTCCACTACCTTGCTTATTCTTCACGTCTACATGGAGCGGAACTGTTCGCCGCCTCTAAATCATACACGGGGCCTGTCCGACGCATGTTTTTGTGCCATTTGCCCTGACCCCCCCCCCCCCCCCCCCTCCCATACACACACACACACACACGCGTCCCCCCCAAGACACCCTTTAAGAGCCCGATAGTGTCGGTAAGGAGAGAGCCGTTAATCGTTGCGCCAACATCATTTGTTTGTTTATCATCGATTGGCTCCAAGATGTTTTTCCAATGTTATGTCATTGTTTGCGTGCCGTCAAGGGGGAGCCCACCCCCCTGCCCCCCCACCACCCCGTGAATAATTCCACCCTTAATTGGAAAGAAATCTATACGTGCAGGATCCACCGCACCTTGAAATAATTACAAGGCATCGAGGGGGGAATCGATGCCGAGGCTTCACCAATCAAAATGCGTCCAAATCACCGACGTAGGCCGGCAACACTATTCATTAATAAAGAAACGGGATGATGGAAGACGGTTACTGTACATCCGGTTGAAGCTCGATTTGCAGATTTGGAAAAGACCCTTGGAAAATGATTATCTCACACCCGCTTGACGACACGTTAGAGAGGTTTGAGTCACAGCCGAGTCTCAGACTGAGATTTTACAAGGATTGGATTTTGCAGGGTCACTATTTACAAGACCACAACTACGGTAGATTCCTTCAGGCATCCCACCCCTCACCTCCACCCACAAAGCAAATTTTCCCCATCATGCTCAGTCGTGTTTTTGCCGGTGCTTCCCCTTCATTCATGTGATTGTTTCCTGTTGGCGGTTTTGTTCGAACTCATCCATTGGTTGTTGGTTGTGACCGACACGTTTGATATTGTTGTAATTACAGTAAATATGTGAAACCAAGGCGGCCCGGTAGTCCAGTGGTTGGCACGTCGGCTTCACAGTGCAGAGGTACCGGGTTCGATTCCAGCTCCGGCCTCCCTGTGTGGAGTTTGCATGTTCTCCCCGGGCCTGCGTGGGTTTTCTCCGGGTGCTCCGGTTTCCTCCCACATTCCAAAAACATGCATGGCAGGCTGATTGAACACTCTAAAATTGTCCCTAGGTATGGATGTGGGCGTGGACAGTTGTTCGTCTCTGTGTGCCCTGCGATTGGCTGGCAACTGGTTCAGGGTGTCCCCCGCCTACTGCCCGAAGATAGCTGGGATAGGCTCCAGCACCTCCGCGACCCTAGTGAGGATCAAGCGGTTCGGAAAATGGATGGATGGATGGATGTGAAACCAAGGGTGTCCCGGTGGGCCAGTGGTTTGTGCGTCGTGCCTGCGTGGGTTTTCTCCGGGTACTCCGGTTTCCTCCCGCATTCCAAAACATTTGTGGCAGGCTGATTGAACACTGAAAATTCTCTCGAGCGCGGATGGTTGTTCGTCTCTGTGTGTCCTGCGATTGGCTGGCAACCGGTTCAGGGTGTCCCCCGCCTACTGCCGATACTTTGGGACGAGGGTTAATGGGAGTTGACAATTTTTTTTCCACTCGCCGATCGCCTTTCCGGTAGAGGTCAGATTACACCGGCGCTGCGGTCATACCCAGGCTCCATCTCAACAAATCCGTGTTAAGTCACACACACATATTTTGTGGCCTCCCTTAAGTGCACCTATGTTTGTTAAGTGCCCCGGGCCGTACCGTCGAGTGTGACGTTAAACCAATTCGTTCTTAACATTTTGTTGACGGAGAAGTCGCCGCGTGGTGGACTGGAGAGAGTTTGGGACACACCTCAGGGGGGGGGGGGGGGGGGGGGGGGATATTGAGCAACTCTCCCTGGGTGGAGGAAGGAAACAAACAAGAGGTGATGAGGACGGCCTGAGTGCTGCTACCTGTCCCTGTGGTCATTCCTGCGCACGCCCTCTCTTAGTCGCGTACGGTGAGACAAAAAATCTCTTGTTAAATTTTAATGGCAAGCCTTTTTAGGCCAGGCCTATTGTCTTTCCCATCAACGACTCTGGGATACTCGCGTCTCTCCAGTGGACGGTGACAACAGAGAGCCCCCTCCCAACCCCCGGTCCACTGTCCAGCCGGCCTCTTTAGCGGGCAGACGGAATTGGGGTGTTATTATTATTTCATGCCTCAGAAGAGTTGGCCGCTCACTTTAGGGCTCGGCCGTTGGCGTCGGAGCCTCGTGCTCGGGGAGCGCTCTGAGTGCACACGCTATTGTTCACTTGCCATTTTCTTTACATGCCCCCCGAGCGGAAAGAGACGCACTCGTTCAGCCCTTGTTTCGCTTGGTTAAGACAAGAAAAGCATTTAGTGCTTCGCCGCAGGTCAAAGGTGGGCAGGCGGAGGAACGGGCAAGGAAACGGGAAAGTCCTGTTCACAAGGTCGACCCCCACCCGCACACTGGAAACGAGACAAAGCCCATTTTTACTTGTCGGAACTGCTGGGAGTAGAATAGGAGGCCTTCATGAGTCCTGCATTTGGGAAATATTGTCACAAAGAGGACAGTAGCAGCATGTTGGAATAATTTCAAAGCAATAAAACAAACAAAATAATGACATCAATGAATCTATATCAGGGCTCTCAACTAACTTTTGGCTCTGGTTGCACTGACGAGCCCAGCTTTTTTTTTTTTTCCTTTGGTGCAATAGCACCAAAGTAAGGTGCAAGTTAAGTGCAACCAAATTTTGGACTGCATCACATGTGGCATCAAAGTTTTTGTAGGTCCACACTTTTTTTTCCAACAAATTTGCTTGAACCATAGACTTCGAATGACTGTTGTTGGCACCTCTTATTTTTTTAGACGTACTGCTGAGAAGTTGAGAGCCCTGTTGGGGTGTGCGTCGCTTTAGTAGGATTTCGATTCGATATGGCTCAGGTCAAGAGGCTATCATGCCATGAGTTTCATGATGTCATTTCACTTATAGTACGTAGGAGAGAACTTGTCAGTGCTGTAAATATGGCAATTCCGGAGTACCCGGAGAAAACCCACCCAGCGAGATCATGCAAATTGCACACGGGAAGACCAGAGCTGGAATCAAACCCAGACCTCTGCACTGTGGGGCCAATGTGCTAAACAGTCGTCCACCATGCCACCCCCGTGTGTGTGTGTGTGTGTGTGTGTGTCCCATTTCAGTGTTCGTTTAAACGCCATGATAGTTGAAAACGATATTTCACCGATCGTAAGACGCGTTGTCTTCTGTCCTCGGTTCCCGTGCTAAAGCCATCTGGCCTTTCTTCGAGCCGCATCAAACTTTAATGATGTTTGCATCTGACTACCTGTGAGTCCGCCGTGTAAGGCATCAGGCTCATTATCGCGCCACACTCAAAACTGAATTCCTGGAATATATGTGGATGCATCGAGGGGAAATGGATTTTGCCATCAGGAAAGGAATTCCATTCGACTTCGGTTTATGATGCCATGTGCAAGTGCGTTTGTTGTTGTGATGTTTAGTTTAAGAGGAACCTTCACTTGAGAGTGGAAATAAAGTGCTTAAGCCTCTTTTGTTTTAAGAAGAAGAAGAATATTCACCATTATTTGCCAAACTGCTACTTGCTATGACGTGAGTTGTCACCTGCCACCACACAGCGCTCGCAAGTTCAATTCAACCTTTTTTTTCTTTCTGCTTCCTCCTTTTTTTCTTTCACCTCCTTTACTCTTTCCTTCCTTCACATCTTCTTCCCGCTTTACTTTTACCTTCCTCTTTGTCCTTTTCCTCCTTGATTTTCCCTTTCTTGACTACTGCTACTCTTGTCTTCAGTAAACAGAGTGTAGCCTAGCATGTTAAGCTAGCACACACTTGAAGGAGCTAAGAGGCTCCTTCAGTGGCTCGCTAGCCACTGAAGGACGAAAAATCCGCAATGGTTTCACTGCAGTGCTCAAAATGGACGCCCACAAAATGCCACACATGACCGAAGCCTTCGGAATCAACGTCGAAATATCAATTTATTTATGCATTCCTCGGTTCCAACCTTTCACCGGCCATTTAAGCCGCGTAGCGGAGACATCTGTGGCTGTAATTAATGAAGGAAAATAGAGTGGCGATGACCTTTTGAGCCGGCTGATTGACACAGGTAGACACTTACAATCTCCTAACCTTCACAAATGTCAAGAGAAACCTAAATTCTGACACCTGTCCTCCCTCCCCCGCCCCGTACTTTGAGTCTCCTTATGTTTACTATCACCTTATTGATTTGTTTGCCAGGAGTCTGCGGAGCTCCATTAAATATTCACAGCTTGTTTTTCCCCTTTCACCATCACTTTATTCTAAAATGCAATTTGTCTCCGTGGCTCCTCTTTATAAGTCCGAGTTCAGCTTACAAGTTGTAGATACATGAAGGAAAATCCTTTCCGCCATTAATTTTTAAATCTCTATTTCTTTGGATCTCTAAATCCCCTTATCTCCTTTGGCAGTTTGCTCATTTTGTCGGGGAGAGCCGGGCTTCAAATAATAGCGGGCCGAAAGGAGCCCCCCCCCAAACCCCGACGCACTTACACGCCCGATAACTATCACTGTCTGGACGCGGTTCATAGGAGGGACCATCCCATCCAGCCTTGTAATTGATCCATGGCCTCACGCGAGGATTTTCTCCGCTGCGTAAATATCAAAGTCAACTTTGTGCGCACTTCTGTCAAGCAACGCAAAGTTTCCTGGTTTTGATTTTGGTGGTGAAACTTTTCTCCCCGTTTGTTGTTAAAACTGTGGGAAACTGTTAAAAACGGTGCCATATTAAAGCATTTTTGTTTTGTTTTGGGGGTTTTTGGTGGGGGGGGGGGGCTCCCCCTCCCTTCAGCTTTCATTCCGACGTTCCCAGTAGGGTGAACACTGACGTCTTTGCTACCGTCAGAGTGATTAGGTGTGGCTGCGGAGGGCAGCATCCAACCCCTCGTCTTCACCGCCGGCTAATTTCCTTTGACGAGCGGAGAGGATGCGTTTGGGGTGCGTTTGAGTCTTTTAACGCCGGAAAACTTCAAAGGGTCCCATCTGCTCTTTGCCTAATTTGAATGACAGACAAACCACCCTGGGAGGAGAGAAAGCAAGTGAGCGAGCGAGAGAGATGGAATCGCTTGTCATTCTTTCAATGTGTGTTGATATTGTGGAATATCTTGACAGTATCGGTTCGGTATCGACTGCACGCAAAGTATCGATATTAATTAAATGGAGAAAAAAAAAGGTCCTGGTGCCACTTCCACAATAATTTAGGTACATACTGGCTGTATGACTTTGCTGCATTTCCTGAAAACCAATATTGCACTGTAAAATTAACATTTTTATACATGCGGTTAATTTGTTAATCGGCTTAATTACACTAGTCAACTTTTTTTTGGTCAAAGATGAAAGTAACTTTTTGTTAATTTTATTTATTTATTAATGTAGTGATTTATTTATTCATTTTGTATGTGCGCTGATTCAAAACCAGGTTCCCCCAAAAATATTTGATCGATAAGATCCCCAGTTTTCTTAAATAGTAAGAAACAAATGTGCATGCGGGTAAATAAAACACTTGGCATGGTAACAAGTTTTTGAAACAAAAACCGGGATCTGGCTCACCACAACCATGAACAAAACCAGATGGAAACAGAAGCAACAAAAAAAAAAAAAAAAAGAACCGACAAGGGGCTGAATGAAACCAAAGAACGAAATACAAGTAAACTGACGAGACAGCGAGGAACACCTGGACAGCTGAAGGAGCTGATTGGTAGACTCCAGGGACCGGCTTGACGGGAACAGGTGGAAACCTTACGAGGGAGACGCTACATACACCACAAGAAAAAGCAAAACGAAAAATAATGTGGGCAACACAAATCATGGCAATTTATTTGCTTTTCTGTCCTGGCATTTGTTTTGATGAAGAATCCTCTCACCAAAGGTAGGTTTCTTATGTCAATGTCATTATTTAATGGGTTCACATTTGATCTAATTCATGTGTGTCTATTGGGGCTTTTTTTCTGTTTGTATTTGTTAGTCATTTCTCATCTGACGTTTCATTGACTGTAACGGTGGCCAGTGTGAAGTTCAAGTCAAGTGAAAGTGTGCCTTTTGGAGGTTTACTGCTTTGGATAGCCTTCATAAAGTTCAGAGACAAATTGTTAAATAGTCGGCTTGTGTGATTTCTTAATTTGGTTGAAAACAAGAAAAATCACACCAAGTATCAGTATTGGTATCAAAACTCATCGTCATCTTTAATGTTTTTTTTTTATTATTCTATCCATCCAAAAAGAAAAACGCCCCCACCCTCCATTATTCTTATTTGGTCTCACTTTATAAAGTTCGTGAAATTCGACTCAGAAATCAAAGTATCAACATTTGTTATTCTTTCATTTTTGACAATTACAAAATCAAACTTTCCGGCCATCCATAAAATCTACATGGTTTCCCTCCCTGTATAAATTCAGATTTTATCCTCGTCAAAGTTTTCTCATTTTGACTTAAAAAATGTTTGACATATTGCAAATTATTATTTTTTCACTCCACAGCGCCACCTTATGCTAATAAAATCACATTTGTCATATTATTACTTTTATTTTTACCACGTTGTTTCTGTCACACTATCGTTCTAAATGTAATCATTTTACAACATTACTCTTGTAAAAAATTACCAGCCATATGTCCAGTATTTATTTTTTAAGTTTAGCTTGAAAGAAGTCTGTTTTCCTTTCTTTGGTATAAAGTTGCATGAGCCCGCGTCATAATATCCCCAAAATCGTATCGCGAGATGTACGAACGCCACGCCCACTCCTCAACTAAGAAGCTAGAGGTGCAGGTGGAGGCTGTTACTTTTTGAACGAAATCCTCTCGTTGGGCATCTCCGAGCCCCCTCAAGATGGCCGCTAATCAGTTTGTTCCTGTCGGCTGACTTACCGCGAGAGAGAAGCAGCGCTAATCAGAAGTGACGTAGCTCTTGCGGTCCTCGGGTGTCAAGGAGGGAGAGGGCGGGGCGGAGTTGAGCCTTCGATGACGCCTGGCAGATTTATTACCTCCACCCCGAGTTGCGGGAATCTTTTCGAAAGGAGGCAAAATAAATAAAGATGACTTTAGTGTTAAGCAAACTGGACACGCGCGGGCTGAGGAAATCTGAATTGAAAGGCGTCCCAATGCCAGTGCTCGACTATGTTCATACTTATTAATAAACATGATTGCTTTTAATAGTGTTTTTCCAAAACGCACAAAGCAAATTGAAAGATAAATGAAAATAAAATATTTAAAATTGATTTTTTTTTTCCAGTGTCCATATATACTATACTATATTAGGGGTTCGTCTGATTCTAGACACAAAATGGATCCGTTTCATCGGTGCAAGTTCATAATAATTAATGTGGTGCCTTTTATTGATGTGTATTATTAGATGTGTAATTTATTGAAATGTATTGATTTTATTATTAAAGCATAATTTGAGGATTAAAATGTTTCAACTGTTAAAAAAACCCACTAAGTAAAATACAAATGCATTTTCTTAAAAAAATAATAAAAATTGAATACACTGACAGGCAGCAATGAGAATATCCCGGTTGAAATATCGAATGAAGGGAATATATTGGAGGGACACCATATTTTCAATCATCTGCAAAATATTTCCTTGCGTTGTGCGTCGATCGTGTTTGTGGTGAAGAACGTCAAAGTGCATGTTAGGCCGTGGCCTCCATAAGTTTCCCCATCATTAAGGCTCTGACCTTTCCGTGTCACTAAAATGGCCTTTTCACCCGCCGATGTTCACCTCTGGCCCCAACCTCTTGGCACAGGTTATGAATTGAGTATTGATCACAAAGATGGTTACATATCGATAGTATTCTGTTGTGTGCCTGTGACCAGTTATCATGGCTTGTCATTACGACTTCCAGCCATCCTATTTCAACCGATTGTCACATTTTCTCCTTAAGTTGACATTATTATTCCATTTGCTCACCAGGGGACTATTTTTTTTTTTTTAAACATGTTTTTTGTTGTTGTTAGGACTTGGGGAAAAAAAACGTACACCAATGACTGACTGTTAGACTTTCTTGTAAAATTCTCCCTTTATTCTCACAAAATAATTTTTCTGAATTATTTTTTTTTTTTAAATAATCCTATTGCTGAACATTTCATGCCAGTGTGTGCTTTGTTTTGACTGTTGTATTTTAGATTTGGCAGACCATTTTGTGCTTCAGTGGGCATTCTGACATTTACGCCTACAATGATTGCAAAACCCCTGTTTTTAACTGCGCTTTGGGGAAATACCAAAACCAAGTCTAACCCGCCCCGGCACAGATTTACACTGCGACTTGCCCTGGGCACAAAAAACAGAGCCTAAGTTGTTTGATTTTTAGAAGCTCAATTTAGTTTTGATTAAAATTGACATTTTCGTCATGTTAATTCCACATCTGAAAGTCTAACTTTATATGGTAGTATATTAATTTAATTTTTTCACCTATTATTGCAATGTATGTCTGGTCGGGGGTAAATCCCATTTTGAAACTTCATTACTGTAATTTTTTTTTCCCAATGAAATTATTCTCATAATATTGCAATGATATTCGTCTAATTCTATGACTGGAAGCTAATGGTTCTGTTTATTTTTCCAAATATTGGATGCGATACATTTGCCGTATTTTCCTCTTTGCGCTCAGCCGGCGAACAGTGAAGTCACATGTGCGAGTGTGTGCGTCCACACAAAATTGTAGGACATGGGTGGTAAAGGTCAGTGCGATGAGTTCAGGAATGACAGGAAACAATGAACCTTCCCGGGTCCAGTAAATTAACCCGTGTCACAGGCCGCTCATTCCCACTGATCAATACTGAACACTTTGCTTTCAGAAAATGAGGGTCATCCTCCGCGGGCCGCCCACCTCCCCCCGGGATGGACAGGAACGCTGATAAAACAATCACCATAAAGAGGTTCCAGACTCGCAGCTAAAAAGGTGGGTGGGTAGAGGGTTCGGGTGTGGTGTGTACTCGGCGTGCGGAGGCTTCCTTATGTCAGCTCGCTCCTCGCTAAGAGCCGCTTGCCAGGGCTCTGACAGCGGCGCGGTCGATAAAGTGGATTTGAGATATAAATGTTTCCCAGAGCCCTCTCCATCACGTGGAGACACCTGCAGGGCGGTGACATAGCGTCTCTTTCGGCCCCTCCGTGCTGCCGCTTTAATACTGTGTTCGGGTCACATTTGACCACTTTTGGCATTTGGTTGCAATAAAAAACATACCCTAAATGCCATTAAAAAAAAAAATCCCCCCCCACCCTAAAATTTGAGGTCATACAGAGGTCAAAGGGTGCCTCGACAAATGTGAGTATGCACTTGCGAATCACATAGGCTCCCTGAAATATAGCTAAGTAAAAACCTTTATATATATATATATATATAGTTGTTGTTTTTTTTGCCCTGGGGAAAAATTTACCCAAAAAGTGTGCGCACACGCACGCACACACCATTTCCCCCCCCTCATCTCCTTTGTTGGAATGTAAGTAAATGTGTCAATATTTCAAGCATAATGTACCTGAAGGACCTTTTGCAGATCATTTTTCTTAGACGGTTTTTATTTTATTTTTTTTTTTTTAATAAACGTGCGGTGGTACAACATCAATCAAGCTGAAGTGAATTTGAGGCAATGACTGTTGCACACCTATTGACATCTTAAAACTTTGCTGACCTGCAATAGCAGTGCCTTCATAAACATCAAAACCGTTTCAACCATCTAAAATTTCAGCACAAATCAAAAGTTTAAGGGTTCTTGACTGGCGCCAATCCGGCGTGGCGAGCACCGTAAATCTGCGCAGAGGTGGGTTAGACTGCGTGTGGGCAATTTTGCCGATGTGAAGGTGGTTCGCGCCATTTGCCAGCCGACATGATTCACCTGCAATCGAAGCGGTTACTTTTCATTCCCTGGAAGACCAGACACTCGCATTCCACACTCAATTCACTCCTCCACTCTTATGCCGCCCGACTAACCTCAGTTTGCGGCGGCGGCGGCGGTGTTTTACCAGAGCATATTAACGGCTTAGATAAAGGGATTTTGAAGTCGGTCGGGTCTGCTCCACTGGTTTGGAGAAAGTGCTTGGAACAGCAGATGCATTGGCGACGGAGGGAAGCCCCCCCCCCACCCCCACATTAGGAGTCATTCCCTCTCCTGGTGACAAAGTGGCTCCAAGTCTTCATTTTCTGCTGATCCAGTGTGAGCCGGAGGCGGGGAGGGAGCCGCTGTCATCAGTTACACGAGCCGCCGTTGCCTAATTGCAGCGGACCGTCGATGCATGCATTTGGTCCTATCTTTAGGCCTACATTATTTATTGGTGGGAAAATATGCTATTGATTAGAGATGGCCTGGCGAGATAGAAGCGAAGTTGCTGAACAGCTGACAAGACACTCTGTAACTTTGATGCGAGTGTCATTGCGGTACAGCGAAACGGTCAGCGTGTGAGGTTCTTTTAATGCGCTAATATCGGATTGTGGACGTTAAAAGTCATTACCAACGATTACTGTGGTGGTGTCGTACCGCATTTGGGGTTATGCTCTTACCAGTGGCACCTTCTTTTTGGGGGGTGGCGGGGGATTTTTCTATCAAATTTGTTTGGCAAAATGTGAAGTTTCATTTTTGGTCAGCGCAGGTTGTTTAACCAACAAAATACAAAATTCCCCCCCCCCCCCACCCCCACCTTCTCCCCCAGGCCATTATTGTGTAAACTGAAAAGTGCTTGAAGGTTTCATTAAATGTTGAGTCAACATGCTTATTTCGTTTTCACAACCGAATGAAGGTTTTATTGTAGTCCCAAATTCACGTGTCATCTATTTATTTATTTGGGGGGGGGGGGGGTGAAGGGGCTGGCACTCGTCATAGGCTTTATAGGCAGATTTTTGCATGTTGGCGCACAAACTTGCCATGTCATCCCTTTCGCTCAAGTCACGTCATACGATCATTCCCTTGATCGCTTTCCAGTGCTGTTACCTCATTACTAATAAAGACTTTAGTGGTATGAGCACATTAGTTTGAGGGGCGACGCAGAGTTCTCCACAGGAGTTCCCCCCCCCCCCCCCCAAAAAAAAATCCGAAATTGCTCAAAAGCAGCCCTGCACCGTAAATATTGCTCCCAGTTCGCAATGAGACACACACACAGTTGCGGTGCGACACGTAATCCGGCTCTAATATTTTCAGACATTTTCACGAGGCTGACAAGTCGCGTAAAATCCAAAGGGCAACTTCTAACTCGAAAACTTCGACACTGACTGTAATAGTTGGAAGGTAATTGTGTTGTTGCTTGGCCAAGCGACTACTTTTTCTTTCGTTCATGTTTTACACTAAGTCCTCCAATAAAACAAGGCTTGGCTTTCCCCGGGCGAGCAGAGTGGCACAAGGCCTTTGTAAATCCCGCTTTGCCGCCTTGCTATAAAGACCTTGTGCCTAGCCTACCTGCAATGTTTGATTCCGTGTAATTGAAACAAGGAGAGAGCGCAGTATTCGCCAGCATATGGCCGCGCCATGTAAGGTAATGTTTGCGCTGCAAAAAGCGGCTAATGAATCCGAGTCTTGGGTGCTGGCACGGCGACTCCACTCTCACAAGAGGCTGAAAAGCGCCTTGGGATGCTGTCCCCCATTTTTTTTTTCCCCCCCTCTCGAAGCAGCTGTGAAAAGTTTAAAATGCCTGACCCCATAACATGAAACGGGCGAGGGCAAACACGGCTACGATTAAAAAGCGGGGGTGAATATATTACATTGGCATCCTGGGGTCATTATCCAGTTTATTGCCATTTGTACAGTTTTTTTTTTTTTTAATGCGTGGGATTGGCTAATAATTGGGAGTGTTTGCTCGTCTTTCGAAATTCTCAATGTGTCAAGGGGGCGTAAATGCCTGTGTACCTGCAATGATCCTGGGAGGTTCCCCAAAAAGTATATGACTATTAGACCAACTGTCCTAAAAAGTATAATTTTTCAGATACGAGGCAGGGAAAAAAAAAACAACTAAAAAAAAATCTTTAAATAAAAACTCATCATTGTCATCATTGGCCAATTGGTTTGTCCAATACTAGCATGGTAAAATAGCTTCTGTATTTCAGGTGTACATATTTACACCTCTAAATCTTTTTGTTGTTGTTTTCTATACAGGAGTCCAGCAAATATCAATAATGTCGGAGCTGCCAGTAATATTAAGATAACACAAGCGACTCCAACAAAAAAAAAAAATAATAAAAATGCTAGTTTGCGGCTATGCTACCAGATATCCATCGAACCTCAAGTGTGAAGAGATCTTAATCCACTAACTGGACCGGAAAGAACCTTAACTGGCCTAATCTGGAGGCTCTCTGGGGTTCTCGCAGGTACTGATGGACTGAGATGGATGCTATCTGGTGTTGCGTGCTGCTCTGCCGGGCATTTAAACAGCATTACCGTCGCCGGCAAGGCAGAGGAGCCGGGCGGGAGGCCATTAGAAACTATGAATGATGGTCTCCTGACGAATCACTACGTGTCGTGACAAATGCGCGTTTTATGACACGCCGCAGTTGTTTGTGTCAGCGCGAATGACGGATGTTAGCGCCTCTTGTTTGCGTGTGGTCGGCTCGATGCATGGCTGCACGCTTGTGATGCTGCGCGTGTAATACGATACGGTCGCACCGCCTTTCTTTGTATTTGCTTAACCGGCTCAAGTTGGAGAGTTTGTCATGATTGTGAAAGAAAATTGGGATGAGTTCAGAATGCGTCACCGACTGAAGGTAAATAAACGCACCCTCTAATAAAAGCTTACTTTTTGCCATGTGGCGATAAAAAAATAAAAATAAAAATGGGTAGAACCCAAGAACCTGATTTTAGTTGATGGAAATGAACCAAATAAAGGGGGGGGGGGGGGAAATTATGAAATAAATAAAAAATGTAATTGCTTAAAAAAAAAAGGAAACTACTTTTTACCTTAAAACTATCTAAATTATTGTGAATATGCCCTTCGTTTTATCTTTAATTTGAAACATGAGCCTTTGGGTATTTTTTTTTTTATGTTCAATTTATTTTACTTATTTCAGAACAATTATAACCCCGATAAAACCTGACCCGTATATAAAATATTTGACAATTGATTACATCAATTACGTCACGCTGCTATTCGCTGTCAAGCTAGCTCTTAACTTCGTGGCCAATGCTAACGACTCTTTTGCTAGCATAGCGCCTTGGCGCCCGTTTATAGAGCACGAAAATATGCGAGTTGGTGCGGCTTTCATCAAATTGCGTGTGCACGAGGGACACATTTGCAAAGAGCCACCGTTCACAAAATCACTGGATGTTAACTGTATCTTTACTTCATCAATGATTTTGTTTAAGCATGAGCAGTTACCACTAAGCCTGATAGGAATGCGATGCTAACAAAAAACAAAACAAAAAACGGCAGCACTTAACAAAAACACTTAAAGAACATGTAGCTGGCATTTATTCAACCCTTTCATGGACCCTGTAACATGATAACATGTCCACTGTAGTAACCGCTGTCCCTGAAATGGTTAATAAAAATAAAATAAATAAAACATTTTGTTCAGTGGTTCAACCAACTGATGCACTTCTCCAATTTTCTTGCAGCCTCTTCTATTTTCTTGATCCGGAGTGCCGAGTGAAAGTCAATGGCGATTAGCTTGAGATATGATTACGCGTCACTGGAATTGATGTTTACTCTTAAACCCGCCAATGCGGGTTAGCTTCGAAACCATGCATGATGCGGCGCTTCAGATCCAATTAATAACCGATCATGCCGAACTTTGACGCTGATCGTGCACCACTCTACCAGAATAGGGCGCTCGGAATGTGTTAAATTCCGAATGTTTTTGTTTTTTATTTTTTATTCAGATTAACTAACCATTTAAACATTTACTTGTCATTTCTATTGCTAAAAAGCTTTAATGAATTAAAGATTTGAGCTTTCAGTGTTATACCGATCGATTTCTAGGGGTAGCTTATTTTCGTTTAAACCAATGAAATAACAAAAACTGTTTAACTGTAATGATCCGTGAAAAATAAAGTTTGGGATCACCTCTAATTTTTCTAATCTTCTCAAATACATTTGAACAACAACACTATTGCTATTAGCTAACAATCAAGTGGCCTAGCTAGCGGCGTTTTCATTGTCATTAATTTTGAGATATGCTTTGCCTTCTTGTAGGATCAAGTCTGGGTGACTTTTAAAATGTGCACATGAGAACAAAACTGGGTATGTTTTTTTTTTGTCCATATAATGAGATCGGTCACTGTGGTCTGTTTTGTGCCTACCTAATCACACGCTCGCATAGATTGGTTGAAACCTCATCTTCCCGTTTGAAGACACTCCTCCTCCTCCCTCATGTGATCTGATTAGTCTTTTTACATGGGACGCCAGCCCGGCCCAATTACAGCGGCTTGACCACAATGTTCCAGTCGTTTGATTGGGACGGAGATTCACTGAGGTGGAATGGTAATTTAGGGCGGTTAAAGACAGAGCCCCCGGACACGCGGCTCCCATAATGCGCCGAGGCGGGGAACAAAGGTGGCCCAATTAGTGCCCAGCCAAGAGCTTCTTGCCTCGGATTGCTAGCGTAGTCGTACATTAGAGCAGCGGTGGGGAACCTATTTCCCTATCAGGGGCTATTTCACTATTTACAAGTCCTTGGAGGTTCATACTTCATATGCGGGAGCAGGGGGGCAGAAATGGTGTGGCGATAGAACAAATGAAGATTTGCGCAAATCCCCCCCCAAAAAAAAATCGGACCCTAGAGTATGTTTTGTTCATAACTTTAAAAAAAAAAATGAGCCTATTTTTTAAAAAAAATTAAATTTGCGCATAGGAAGTATTACATGGATGCCATTTTGTTGAATATGGGCGTTGCTGTTGTGAAGTGTAATTGCTTTTGTCTCCTGCATTTGTGATGTCCTGTTTTTAAAGACTAACCTTGAATGCACCTCATGCGCAGTCAAAGTAATACGGGAGGGAGGTATTTGGTTGCTTCGGTTGCTACTTATAGACTCTTTAGTGTACGTTGATAGCATTTATTGTGTGAAAATGCCAAAAGGGGAGTTTCAGGACGCACATCAATTAAAATGTTTCAGATATTTGACGTTACCTCATACGAGGTATTCATTTTAAATTCTGCTTTGTAAGTCTTCATCCTGTGACATGAAAGAACTTTAAAATGCTTTGCTAGGTCCTGCTGTTTTGGTTAGCGACAGTGTTAGGGAATAGCAGGCTGAATATTGGACCCCAAAGAACAGAACCATAAATGAAAACAAGGACTTTAGATAGTCAGTCAGAGATTGTGGATCCAGAAGAGGGTGCCACAGATCACAGAGCGAAATCACGCTGCCTTGCTTTTCTGTGGCGCGAGTGCACACACACGCACACACGCACACACGCGCGCACATTTAGTGGTCGTTGCCTTTCCTGGCAAGTCCATAACTGCCATCTCCTAATACGGTACAGCGTAGCAGGTTAATTATCATCCAGCAAAGAGGAAGCAGGAAGCCACAAACGAAAGTACCACGGTACCTGGAAAATCTGGACTAAAAATTGTTTGGTCCGCAGAAGGGGAGTAATTATGCTTTTATCCCTCACATCTCTCTCCTGGTCTTGTCTCTTTGTCCTCCCTCACCCGTCCCGTGCGTGTGCGTGCGCGCGTGCTCCCACCGGACCCAGGTGAGGAGTTATTTCTGCATCTGGCTTGAGGTTCCTCGGCGCTTTTACATAATCAAATCAATATTGCTATGATTCAGCCGCTGGCAACGGTTGCCTCGTGCAAGTTGCCGGCTTATGAGATACAAACAAAAAAAAAAAACATAGTTAAAAATCCCTGGGCTATTGATTTTTTATTTTTTTATTTTTTTGGTGGTGCTTCTTCTTCTATCACCCGTTTTTCATCACCTATCTGCCCGTTGGTGCCGCCTGTGATCCGGCCGCTAGGTCCTGGGGAAAAAAAAAAAAGTATTTTTGAAAGTAGGTGAGGCGTGGCGATGCATCGCTTAAAATCCATCGCGATGAGTTGACTGACAGGAGCAGAAGTGTGGCTGAAAGCAAATCTGACAGCCAGATGTTGCGATGAGTGTGAAAACACACCTAGTGAAGCAAAAGCTCTCGAAAAAAGGCACATGCTGGCGTTAGCCAGGTGCTTGAGGTGTAGCCGTTTTGCACGTTGGACTCTTTGTTTACATGACATTTTGTACTTTAGAACAGTTTTCAAGTCAAATACAGTACAACTTTGTCAAAAGACAACATGCAACAAGAGGAGCCGCTGCGGGTGCCCGCGCCGCCATCGAAAGAAAAGTTCACATAAAATCAATCAAATAGCTCTCAAATATGAATGTTTTTCTTTGAACAAACGCCCCTCCTACAATTACGATCCTGTAATGCAGCGGTGTCCAAACTATGGCCTGGGGACCCTCCCATTGTTTTTTAGCGGCCTGCAGTATATAGTAAAAAAAAAAAAAAATACTTTGACATGGCCCATAGTGCCATTTAAAAAAATAAAATAAAATAGAAACGTGAAGGATGTGGGCAGTGTTAGAAGTATGGCTTTTGAAAAAGTGGGTGATATGAAGGCAACTGATGATAAAGCTTTTTTAGGTGACGAAGTGCTGCTTCAACCAGGGAAATTATTATTTTTTTAAAAGTAGTTCTGCCCTCAGTTGGTACCTAAAACCAACCTCCCCAACGGTCCAATAGTGGAGTGGATTGAGTCAGCAGTTTCCACAATAAAAAATACAATCTGTGTTTTTTATGCTCCATAATGAGAGATCATATATTTTTTTTCTTCACAAATTGGCCTTCCACAAGGAGAAGCTGCTTGCCTCATTGGCATTTTCCTATTTCGCGTTTCACGTCGTACTCTCCGTCGGCCTGGCAGACGCTTGGACAACAACAGTTCCTTTTTGCAGGATTCAAGCCAGCAACATTCAAATCGGTGTGGCTTGGCGATGAAGTGCTGTCACCTCAAATGAAAATCCAGTGCTTTTATTATCGTTTTTTTTTTCCCCCCCGCCAACATTCTATAATCCCGCATTCGTAAAGTAAAAGGGCAACGAAAACTGTCCATGCGAACACCATTTGAGGAATATAAATACCGATCCGGAGACTGATATGAATTTTTAATAGCACCTGAGTTGTATGGAAATCAATCCATCCTCTTTGTCCTTTTTGATTGGCATTCCTGCCCCTTCCCTCTGTGAGAAACTTAAGATGGGTGACAGTGTGGTCAGGAGATGGAGCGCACCGGCAGGTGACAGAGGGCGTGTGTGTGCGTGTGTGTGCGCGTGTGTGTGTGTGTGTGTGTGTGTGTGTCGTGTATATATCGCACATATCACATCGCATTGATTTGGTCCATTTGGTGGACTGAACATGAACCCAATAATCAGATCTTGCTTAAGCACGCGCTTCCTCCGTAATTGACTCTCGCGTATTGATTAAGATGTTGACGTGTCCCAGTCCTGCTCATGTGCTAATGCAACAGAGAATCAGCGGGACCCACCCCCCCTCCCCTCCCCTCCCCTCCCCTCCCCCTGCCCCACTCCATTCACTGCACCCACCCATCCACACTCGCTCCGTGACACTCCACGCCCTCACCGACCAAGCCGGAACAAGGCTGTCGTTGGCCCCCTCCGACTAATAGATAAAGTTGTCATGCAGATGTTGCGATGTCTCGCGGGGGCCCGCGGATCAAATGTCCCTTTTAGGGTTATTTCACCAGTTTGTCTGGGACTTTAGACAGTCAGCAAGTCAGATTACGACAAACAAAATGCAAACAAATCTGTAGCTTTATCATGTGAAATGTTCCTAGTTTTGTGAAACATGATATGTCAATGTTTTTGTGCACTCTGTGGAGTTTTCTTTCTGATGGTGAATTTTGGAAACCGGCACCGTTTGAAAAGGGGCGTTTGCGCCGTTGTAGGAGTGAACGCAGCCAATTTACTTCCTGGCCCATTGAAAGTGACTTCACCTTAAAATTCAGAGTAGGGCTTGTTTGTGGAATCAGAAATAGACATTTTGACAATTGGGTGTTGATTTTAAGCGTCTGATTATCAGTATCTGTGTAGCACGCCTTGCTCAATGTGAAGACACTTTTAATTTCCACCCATTCTCTGATTCTGACAAGCTCTCTATAATGACAGAAGTTTTTTTTGCCACATTTTCTGGCAGTCTTCCTGGGTTCTTGTTGTGCGTATAACCTTTTTGGAGGATCCGCTCGCATGCATACATTGGCCCTTTTTCTGAGCGCGGCTCGCTTGACTCAACATCTCCGGCGTTGCGAGGTTACGGCGGAGAAGCCTACGCGCTCTCTTGGTTGAGATTAACCCTTCGCTCCTTGGGAGCGCCGGTCCCTTGACAAGGAAGCCCGTTGCCAAGGATCTGTTCAAAGAAACTTGTTGTGCGTCTCCGGGAGCAGCGATGCGATTGCGCTCTTCTCCGAGTGTACGCGTGGCCTCCAGGCCTTTCCCGTCCCGATGGGAGGTCCGCCTGTAGCGAGGTGAACCGGCCCACCCCACGTCGTCTCTCCGGAGTGGGCCCGCACCTCTGTGCAGGCCTAGGGAAGGGGTAGGGTGGGGTATGGGGGGGGGGGGGGGTCGGGGAAGACGCGGCCTCTCCCGGGCCTCCAATCAGCCTGCGCTACCGTGGCCTTAGGTTCTGCAGCCGTGTGATAATCTCTGCCTTTCGCGTTTCCTTCGGCCCCGCGTGAATTCATCCTGTGACCACCTGGCACTCGCTGTTTGGAATCCGAGCGCTGTTTTCGCTTGGCTGTGAGGGACTGTTTTCCAAAAGAGTCCGACCCCCCCCAATCCTCCCTCCCCTTCTCTCTACTTCTGCCTCCTCGGCTCTCCTCCTCCAGCAGAATGTTTTAACCTCTCGCAAAGACCCTGCCGTACATGCCGTTACGGTGGCAGGAGTGGGCTTCTTCTTCACCTCGCCGGGACCTGTGTGGGGGGGAAAAAGGCCACGGCTGCGCTATTTAAGGTTTTTTTTTTTTTTTCTCGAAGACAAATTGAAATGCGGCAGTGCGGGGCGGGCGGGCGGGTGCGGGGGGGGGCCTGCCGAGGAATGTGGCAGTCCGCAGTCAACAGCTGCTGTTTTTTTTTCTCTTTTTTTTCTGTGAATAATCAGCAAAGTTGACCCGTGGAAGCCGAGGATTGTGTAACGCGCAAAATTAAAGGTCGATGCAAACATGTGGCGGAGATTTCTTGACTTCAAACTCCTTTTCAAAGCCATTTTGGCGACCCCAATTACATTATGGTAATAGAAACTCGAGAGGCAGATGAGAGCTGCCGTTGACTGTCTCAATAATGCGGCTTGGATGGAAACGGTGTATTAAGGAGATACGATTTTCATCAACCTCCGGAATCGCATTTGACGATATGGTCTACGCGTGCGCCGAGCGGAGCCAGTCGCACCGCACTCAAATCGCTTGTGGCTCCCGACATTTGAATTTCATATTTTGTCTCTTGTTTTCCTTGTTTGTGCAAGGAAAAACATAGGAGAGAGGAGGGAAAAAAAAAACCAAAAAAAAACGAGTACATGTTTTTAGGCAAGAGTGTGCTTGGCATCACATCAGCTCCTCAATCTGCACTTTTCCATAATTGGACTTTGCTGATTATTGATTTGTGCATCCTTCTCATTTTCTTCAAGCGAGCATTTGGAAAAGAACTAATAACA
The DNA here is from genome assembly GCA_018466805.1 of Hippocampus abdominalis. Lineage (NCBI taxonomy): Eukaryota > Metazoa > Chordata > Actinopteri > Syngnathiformes > Syngnathidae > Hippocampus > Hippocampus abdominalis. The sequence continues at coordinate 5,828,952 of CM031700.1, forward strand.
GACACGCTTTACTTGGTTGCGAAAAGACGATCAGGTGTTTTTATTTCGACTCATAGTTGCACACTGTGGCGTACCATAACAGCAAATACTAAATACTTGGACAATGAGCAGACATTCAAATGAATGCGAATATAGATTTTTTTTTTTTCCTCCATATGCCTGAAACACATACATATTTTTTGACACTTTCAGTGTTCCAAAAAAAATACATTAAAAAAAAATAAAAAATTTTTACAGTTTCGAAATCTATATACTCAACAAATTTCGTATAATCTTTTTATAAATGGATAAAATAAATCTGACTGGAACGACCAAAGCAGAGTTCTCTGTAGATGAAAATATTTGACTTGCGAGCCCCTGAGAAAAAAATTAATAAATAAAAAAGCCCAACAACTTGCAACCGACAGATTCAGGAAGGGGGGGGGGGGGGGGGGTGGGGGGGATTGATGCGTTGACTTTGTAGCCTCAGCAGAAAGTCATCTAAGACAAGTTTGAAGACATCCAAAGGCCTAAGTTCCGAAATGAATGAAATATTAATGTTATTATTATTTTTTTTTTCTGGTTTTGTTTTTGCCAGGCCGCTGTCACTCCTCTCTCATCCGCAGGACGTCGTACTTGTTAGCCGGGCAGCTAGCGGCGACGAGACCCCCGTGCCCCCCACCTCAAAAAAAAAACAAAAGTGAATGTTGAAGGAATTGCTGAGTGGGCAGGTGTCAGACCTCTATCTCTCTCTCTCTCTCTCTCTTGTTTTCCTGGACTAACTGTTTGTACGGCGCTGCCTCTGATCATGAAGGCTAACCTTAATCGCGGTGGGTGAAGCCCAGTCGTGGTGAGCTGTCATTAAAACATCCCCTGTGGGCACTGAAGTGGGGTTGTAATTTTTTTTTTTTGGGGCACTCAGGGCGATGGAAAGCGTCATCTGAGGAATCGCTTGGACGAGATGGCTTCACAACTTTTCATCCTCGCGATACGCCGCAGTTGCGAAACATAAAAGGGGGCCGGGGATACATGCTACGGTTGCGGGCAACTTCAAGCAAAGAAGCATCATCAGCCGCTTTTTTTTTTTCTTTTTTTTTTCCCCTTTCATAAAGTTTCGGGGACCTAAAGTAGCTGAAATCCTAAAACGGAGAAAACAAAATCTGGTGTTTTTGATTGAATTTACAAAGTGGAATGCCTCAAAATGTACAAAAACTGTTTTGGATATTGAAAATTGCGATGATAGTCATAGAATCGGAAATTTGGTCACTTTCAGTGGGATTGATTGTCGTCTTGAGTCAATCCATGCCGGTTTTGAACAGAAATGCAACATTCGCTCACGATAAAATGCGCTTTGCCCGTTTGTGACGCAACGTTGTTCACACCGAAATATTCTTGGAGGCAAAAACTTCTGGCATCTATCTTCCTGCTCTGGATTTGTAGCCTCCTGTTTCGTAGTGGTTCATGGTTCAATTTCCTTCATGTCGCAGTTATTCCTGCTCGTATTTGTTTTGTTTTGTTTTTCTAAATGCCGCAAGATCACACTCAATCAAGATCTCAATTATGGTTGACTTTGTGGCTCTCCAATTGCAGCAACACATGTACAGTAAACAGACAATACACTGGACCCAGCAAATTTGGATTTTTTTTTTCAATATTTTTGTTTCAGGATTATTGGAGGGGGGGGGGTGGCGAGCAAATCCTGTTGTCCATCAAAAAATGTTAGTTTTTTTTCCGAGCCCTAAATAATTTATTTGGTTTAAAAAATGAATACATGCATTTTTTTCCCAGTGTTTTTGTCATGGCCAATTATCCACACAATTTGCAGGCCGCAGCCCCACAGTAATTACAGGCATATATTCCTTATCCTCTGCAAAAAACATACTACAGTCAAACCTCGGTGTTCGTCCATAATCCGTTCCAGAAGGCTGTTTGAAAACCGAAATTGTTCGAAAACCAAAACCACACTCTTTTTAAAATAAAAATGTTTATTGAACACGTCTGCTCACAATGGAAAGCGTCACTTCCTGGTCTACCCGAGGAAGCGTCACTTCCTCATGTAAGGAAGGCGAGAGGAGTCAAATGGTGCATTCAAGTGCGCTCAGTTTGTTCGAGAACCGAAATTTGTTTGTCACCCGAGGCATAAAAAACTCAAACTTTTTGGTCGAAAACCGAATTGGTCGAGAACCGAGACGTTCGAAAACCGAGGTTTGACTGTATTTTTCCATCTTACTGAGCCGCTTCATAAAACTCATTTGTGTCTGCAATGCTGAATTTTACCGCCACCTGGTGGCCATTACACACATCAGAAATCGGTCACTTTAGTGGGGGAAACGAGATTCGGAGAAAAAAAAGAGAGACTCTGAAGGCAGACTTAGTTACTTTTTCTTGATTTCCCACCATTGCTCATTTTATTTTACTTAACTTTTTTGTTACTTTTATTATCACCCCCCACCCTCACCAAGAACTTCTTCATACATTTGTATGACAGTTGGGATTGTCTCCTGCAGTGTTCAGCAGCGCTCGTGGGTTCAAGCCAGATACACCAAGTAAAAAAAAAAGAAAAGAACCTGAGCAGAAGTAAACCAAACTAAGACTTGGACTTGGGGCGGTGATACTTAATTGGGAAGACTGGTTTTATCCCCGGGGCTCGTCAAATCACCTCTGCCGGTTCACTGTGACGTGGCCGAGCGCCAGGACTGGATTGATGCCATCGCTCCTGGCGTGCGGTGAACTTTGCCTGCGCGCCGGCTCGCTCGCACGGTTTCTCCTCAACCGATCCGGTGCGCCTTCACGCTTGCCTGGCTTACTTTCACCCCAACGCCAGACGCACCCAAAGACATTTCGAGATACTTAAGATGAGCTCTCAGAAATAAGAGCGTTCGTTTTCAAAACCGATTGGTGCGGTGGCAGACCAGAGCAGAAAGCGTTAATCACCCTCTGAGGTTGCGCGCGTTCTCATTTAGGGTCCCACCCCCACCCCGACCCCCACCCCCCGCCTTCCCCCTGCTCACCGATGCCACAGACTAATAAGCTTGTCCCGTAATCACGTTAGCCGCCGTGTCGGCCCCAGCCAGGGGACATAATTGGGACAGAGCTTCGGACAAAGTGAAAATTAATAACTTCGGCGGAGCTCCTGGCGCATTGTCTTCGCCGAGCAGCGCGGCTCAATTAGAAAGCGTGATACGATAAGGTCTGAGCAGCGCAGGGGGGGATGACTCAATTAGGACGGTGGACTGGACTGTTGAGCGCAGACCCGAGAGGAGACGCCGGGGCCATTTTTTATCCTTAAACTGCTGCTTGATGCGCTCCACGGACGTTAGTCGCGTTTGAATGCCTTTTTTGGTGAAGTTAAAGGAGATGGCGGCGTCTTGCAAATTAGTTTGAGGCCGTCTGGAAACATTTCGGCAAACGAGGTGTATGAAAAATCCGTTTTTAGGTTTGGGACTGAGCCCATCTCGGGAACTGACCGTCCTAAAAGTCTTCATTTTTTTGCCTGTGGCTTAAATCGGCGATCGGCAACGTTTATGAAACGGAGAGCGACTTCCTGGGTGCTGATGAACGCAAAGGGCGACCAGTTTGGAACTGTTCTGATTATTAAACAAATGTATTAATTTGTGTGAATACACTGATCATTGTTCTGATTTTTTTTAAATATGCAACACTATAGACCAAAAACCCAAGCTTAACCCTGGAGAACCTACGGGGTCAAATTTGGCCCCTATAAATTCTGCTACTCAAATCCCAAAGGGTCAAATTTGGCCCTAATCCTAAATTAGGATTAAAGCATTGAATATTTGATAAAAACATATATTTTGGTGTTCAATGAACATATCGCAGTCATTTAATGTATAATTCATCCTTTTCCAAAGAAGAAAAGGGTTCTTGGGTTCTCAAGGGGAAAGACACTCAAAACATGGGATTGTATTTTCACTCTGGCAGGCAGCACTTCTTCACCGAGACGCCCAATTACACGTGGGATTTACTCTGCAGATCTGTGCATGTGGTGTATGCGGCGGACATATCGCTATTTAAAACCGATCTGGAATGGCTTCCGCCATGCTAATTGGCCTTTTTCTGGTTGTATAATAGGACACCTAGCGTTAGCATTTTAGCAAGCGCTTCTGCAGTTGCTCTGCCGACAGGAAGTAAAGATACAACAAATTATTTACAGAGTTGTTCTGAAAGATGATGAAAGTAACTTTTAAAAGCCGACAGACGGATGCAAAACCTTGGACACTTGGATCGCCCCCCCCCCCCCCCCAACCCCGCCATCCCCCTTCTTAAAAATCTTGGAAAACTGTCAGATGATAATTTGCTGGCCGAGGCGGAATCACTGACTTCCTCCCCCGTTTTTACGACATCGTCATTAACAGCCTTTGTGCGCGTTGTTTTACTTTATTGTCCGGTCCAAGCCGATTCGAACGTGCGTTCCCTCTTCCTCCTTCCACATGTGCAAACCATTGCAACCACAACACGTGTAATTTAATTATTATTTTTTCCTTCTCCCCTCTGTGTCAATAATTTGTGTGCGTCGCGGCACAAGCAGTTTGGCGGAGACCAAAGAATGGGCGGAGGGCAGATGCTTTTTGTCTGGAATGAAGCACGCCGTTCTTATCTTCAATTCAACATCTTGTCCCACCGTTTTCCTCTCTGACCCGCCTCCCTTGCCGCTTCCGTCTTCGCAGGTCATCTCGGAATCTGTCTTGTTTTTGCACCTCTTGTGTCACACGTTTTACTGGGCCATTGTTTCAACAAGCCTCTCCCGGAGAATTGATGGCTTGCGTTGGACGTAGTTGGAAAGGGGATGTCAAGAGAAACATTCATTGCCTGGCATAGCTCCGACACCGTAGCCATCCATGCCAACCCTCCTGATCTTTTCCTGGAACACCCCGGAGGCGGAATAGATGTCAAATAGACGTTTATAAATAAATAAATAACACGAAACAAAAATGTGGAGTTCATCAGAGGCAAAAAGTGGGAATTTTTTTTTGCACTGGCCAAGTCATCTCTAGATTGTAACCCTATCGAGTGATGGTTCTCAAACTTAACCCCCACCACTCCCGCAAAAAAAACACAAAAAAAACCTTCGCTCTTCAAGTAACAGTTGTGGAGTAGACGCCAAGTGAAGATGGTGACCTGGATGCACTGAAATACATCTTATTTAAATTTTTTTTTTTTTTACTTCAAAATTTACTATAATACTCACAAAAAATTGCCTCGATGCTCTTAAATCTGCAGTACCACTCCTGAAAAAGTTACATAAGTACCCTTTAATCGACTAAAAGTTGTCTAAATGCTCTCAAATCGAATGCTGTCAGCATTCACGTGGCAAGGGAGGACTGATTGTTGCGTTCCCGGGCATGAATACCGTATTTTCCGCACTAAAAGGCGCACCTAAACGCCTTCCATTTTCTTAAAAGCTCACAGCGCGCCTTAAAATCCGATGCGCCTTGTGTAGGGTCATTACGGTAATATGTCAACCCCAAAATGGCTCCTTGCTCGAGACAGGCTTACAACGCAGAGTTCAAACTTAAGGCGATCGGTTTCGCAGTTGAACACGGAAATCGAGCAGCGGCAAGAGAGTTCAACGTTAACGAGTCAATGTTATAACTTGCTGTTGGTTAAGTGAACTGTGTCGCTGCTTTATTAAATACTTTACTGGCATCTGATCGTTCTGTTGGCATTTCCTTGAGCGTAGCTCCATCTAGTGGATGCATTGTAGATTGCGTCTTATAATGCTGTGCGCCCAATGTATGAAAAAAAAAAGATAAAATAGGTCATTCATTGACGCTGCGCCTCATAATCCAGTGCGCCTTTTAGTGTGGAAAATACGGTACTTGGCCATGGAGCGTCTCGGTAAGATTTGCTTAACACGAGTGCACCCATCCAAAGATGATTCTGTCCTCATCCAGCTGTAACATGAGGCTGCAGTGTCTCAGGCTCTACTTTTGCGAGGTAGCCAGACGCTTAGCAATTCAATCTCAGGGTTACATCTGCGTGTAACCTTGTAAAGGAGTCCCTCCTGCCACCGCATTATCGTTCTCACTCGCCGTCCTTCCACCCGTGGAAGTCTCTGCTGCCTTTCACGCAGGTAATGCAGACAAATGGGCCGATAATGGTACCCGCCGTCACGTCCGACATTCACTCGCTTTGTCATCGGTTGCAGCCCGTCCTCCCTTCTTTTTTTTTTTTTAAATGGGTTTCTTCCACCTTTAAGCAGCACTTTATTGTGGCGTGTTATTTCGTCCAATCGGATTAAACGCACAATAACTAGGGATCCATTTGAACCCAATCCTATCGCTCGAGCTTCCTCGGTCAATTCCATTAACTGTCATACTTATCCAGAAGCTTTCGGAAGCCAAATGTGTAAAATGAGGCAATGGTCAATACCGCCCTGGGTGAGCGTTGTCGTTTTAAGAAGTTAAAAAAAAAAAAACCTTTGTCTTTCCAATGGGGCGCCAGATCAAATCAACGACAGCGCTGTCTCGCCTTTAACGGGTTGACTCCTCCCCTTCCCGCCCCTCCGCGAATACACTCTTAGCGCAAAGTGGTCTCCTCCATAAAATTTGGAGTGGAGCTAGTTTAGCCACGTTTGAGCTTTCTTATTTTCTTCTGAGAGGCACCCCACCCCTCCCCGCCCCTTTTCGGTGTCCCCATCCTGAAGTCATTTTTCCGTACAGAGCCTTGAGAGGGGTGAGGCAGGAACTTGGGCGTGTGACTCCCTGTGGCGAGTGCTCCTCTCTGGGCGTGTTCGGTGGATCCCACCCCCTCTGATTTTCAACCCCCCCTCACCGCCACCCCTCCCCTCATCCTCTACTCCTGCCTTGTGGGACTCTCTTTTGAGGCTGAGGAGTAAAAGGACACCAATGCCCTGAGCAGCCTCTCAGATTTATTGAAACTTCGTGTCCCGTCTCAGTAGTTCATTTGTCAGGAGACCTAATTTACACTGGCCCTTAAGACTAATTGCAAATTTGTGAAAAAATGCTGATGTCTTTGGAACCGAGCGGGGATTTTCCCTCCCTCGGTTGTCCCTCGCCATGCATTTGCTAATGCGTTTCATCTGTGGAGCATAAAGTAGACAGTGTTCCTGTCCTTGTGTGTGTGTGTCTGTGTGTCTCTGTGTGTGTGTGTTTGGAGAGAGTGAGAGTGATGGCGAGTGAGAGAGAGAGAGAGAGAGAGAAACCGAGGTGAGCGAGAGAGCAAACGCTCCGAGACAAAACCCCCTGATGGGACTTCCAGTAAACAGGAAGTCGTGACAAAAAAATAAAACGCAAACGGTATTTACTGTTTAATTTAATTCAGAGAGCCCGGTGCCCCTTTTGGAAAAGCGAGACGCATTGTCGCTTGTTAGCAGAGAACCATGAGGTGCTGATTTAAAAAATACGCTTCTCCCTGCCATTGGGCTGCTGCTGCCGGGTGTCTTTAAAACGTTGCACGGAAAAAAATGCTTGCGTCAAAGTCCTCCATGGATCAAGGATGATGGCATGCTAGTCGTCGTATTTTGTATTTTCGTATATATTTGAGCTGAAATGCAAACCGTGAAGAGCCACCAAAAAAAAAAAAAACATGGGTTGTATTTTCACTCGTGGTGGCAGCACTTCATCACCAAGCCAAAAATGACACTGGCCAATTAGTGTATAATGTGTTTACACCAAAATTATAAGACTTAATATTTAATTTGTTTGGATTTTTGTTGCTCTAAAATCAGTTGGTTTACATTTGTTTTTCAAATAGATTTGTTATTCGTTTTTTTAAATACTTCTATTTTTGTTTTAGTTGTTTTTAAATATATGTAGTATTTGTCGCATATAATGCTACGTTTGCTAACTGCAAAGCTAATAGCTGTGTCGTGTGTCTCGGTCTATTTGGATGAGAATAAATTGTCCATAACACCCTCTCCAGGACCGAAGGGGTCCGTACTTTTTTAATTTTTATAAAAATATAATTTTTTTTGTTTTCTGAACATAAAACCAACGCACATGCGTGTAATGCCTCCGTCAAAACGAATACAGCAGTTTGTCCCGACGTCTCGGACGGACTTGTAGTGCGACATCTCGCCCGGTTCAAGACGCAGAATATTTATCTGGTATTCTGACAGCGTGACCGTTTGTGAACGACAAAAATAGTTGTGCAGTTTTTAGAAGGCCACTCGTGACTGAGCACATAATTTAGTGCCCACTAGTTGTGATCTTCCGGAATCAGGGTGTTTTTGGGGTTTTTTTTTGTGCAACTTTTAACACTAATTGTGCTTGACTGTTTTTCCTCTTGTCTGACAGTTGAGAATTTTCAAATCACATGAACCCGAGCCTGTGTATTTAATTACGACGTTAAGAAGGCATCGAGGTTGACCATGCGGCGAGTTTATTTGTATTTATTTCCTTTAGGGGAAGGAAAATTTGTTTGGAAATCCGAAAATCCTGTTCGACCTCGGCGGCTCCGCTGTATATTTGCACAAAGTTGAGAGGGTAACTTCTGCCGTGAGCAATCTTCCAAACTGTAATAATAGACTGTAGTCGCCGCTTCAATGAGACTGCGTGCTTTTGCGGGCACGTCTTCATAACGGAAGGTCAGATTCCTGAGGCTTCTGCAGCAAATGTTTCACAGATCTGAATATGTGAGAAGAAGCGCAGGTCTGCCGCTAAAGACGGATCACGGTTTCACCTCCGGCCATTAGACTTCATTTCGAGAGCCTCCAAGAATAATATTTATATCCTTAAGAGGATGTCGAGTATTTCGGAGAGCGTGGCCCGACGTCTGTGGCGTTGCGCATATGGGAGGAGAGCTGGCTAAGCAGATGTGAGCGCCGAGCACATGCTGGTTGATTGAGTCATGTGGCTGCGTCTCATCGCCTCCAATCAGGAGATCTGCCCTCGTTCGGGCTTTCGACGGCATGCTTTGTGGCTCGTTTCATATGCGAGTATTTAGACGCTGACAGATTCTTGTCGTGGACGTTGCGTTTCTTCCTTCCTCACGCAATTATTCTCATTGATTCACTTTGGTAATTCTTGCAAAATGTCCTCAAGGAAAGAAAAAGGGGGTGAAAGGGAAAAAAAAATATCCCTCTTGTGTTTTGAGGAAGCAGTTTTGGCACATTATTTCACAGGAGAGAGCCCCCCCTCCCAAAAAAAAAAATCTGTTTAGCTTTAGCTTGAAGGGTCGAGCAATTATCTGATTATGAAAAACATTACATGTCAAAAGGAACAACAATATGTAATTGGCGCGATGCATACGCGAGCCGTGCGGGACCAGATGTAGAGATGTCAGCGTAATGGCTTGCAGCTTGGCCACACAGTGCAAAAGAAGGGCCTCAGACTGCAGTAAAAAGATTCACTGGTAGTGCCAACCGCTTTCCATTTGGCAAAATTCACACCGTTATGGGGCTTATAAAGGATCGGAACAATGACGTGTGCGGGGGGGGGCCTTGAGCGGTGCCGGTTCGTGGACTCCCGGTGGTTCACAACAATAACTCTTAATGGGCATGCTTTGTTTCCTCCATGTGCACCACATTCAAATAAATTGGAATGTGTAGACCTCTCCTGGTTAAACCGCAGACACACACCTCTTCCCCCATTTGAAAGTAATGGCATCGAGACAAGTTTTAGCTCTTTTTTGTCTTTTTTTTAAATGGTACGTATTGATAGCACACTCTTTGTTGTTGACGACAAAAAAACAGGTCCACTTGATGACAATTGGTGCAGAAATGAGCAAGTTACGACTTATTTTCGATGACGACGCATTTCCTTTTGATGGGGAAAGTTGCCCCTGCCAACATGGCCGCCACGAACGGCGCATTACACTCCCCGAACGACAAGCAATAGACCAATCAGAGGCCGGTATTTGCGGGTCATGAACCCGAGCATAGCAACTGCTGCTATGCTAGCATTCATGTGGTTTGTTTTCGTAAAACCTGGCAGATTACATCGTGAGTTTTATTCTGTTGGGATTCTCCGGCAAGGAAATGGGAGTTTTAAAGACTTAATGTGATTAAGTTGTTTATTAGGGCGGCCCGGTAGCCCAGTGGTTAGCACGTCGGCTTCACAGTGCAGAGGTACCGGGTTCGATCCCAGCTCCGGCCTCCCTGTGTGGAGTTTGCATGTTCTCCCCGGGCTTGCGTGGGTTTTCTCCGGGTGCTCCGGTTTCCTCCCACATTCCAAAAACATGCATGGCAGGCTCGTTGGGCACTCTAAATTGTCCCTAGGTGTGAGTGTGAGCGTGGATGGTTGTTCGTCTCTGTGTGCCCTGCGATTGGCTGGCAACCAATTCAGGGTGTCCCCCGCCTACTGCCCGAAGACTGCTGGGATAGGCTCCTGCACCCCCCCGCAACCCTAGTGAGGATGAAGCGGTTCGGAAAATGGATGGATGGAAGTTGTTTATTATTAATATTATTATTTTTTTTAGCATTTTACAACTGTTGCTATGCTAACGTTCATATGGTTTGTTTTCGTGAAACCTGGCAGATTCAATCGTGAGTTTTATTCTGTTGGGATTCTCCGGCAAGGAAATGGGAGTTTTACTGACATAATGTGATTAATTTGTTTATTATTATTTATTTTTTAGCATTTTACAATGTTTTCAAAAATTTTAATTGGTGAAAGAAGTCAAAATTTGCCCTATTGAATTTTTATGAGTGAGTTCCAACTCATTTTGTTATGCTCACTGGTCATCAATTGTAAAACTATAATGCCCTCGTATGTGGGCAAGGAGAGCCTGAGTCGGCGATGCAATTTCAGCTCTTTATTGAATGGTACAAAATGTGTAAGAAAGCACTTTGATTTGTAACGCCAACTTTAAAAAAAAAATGGATGAATGGAATTTTCAATTCATTTCAAAGATATGTTGATTGAACAATCGAGAAGATTGTGTCACTAGCTTGGTCGTGAAATTAACAAAACCATCAAATCAAAGTAGCATTGTAGTTTTAAAAGTCGTCACTGCGCCACAAACTTATCTTGCAATGTTCCCCTTAGCATTGGTTTGAATGTTGCCAAAGACTCTCCGTAACTTCTGATGACAATCCAGGCGAAACTTGGCCCAGCCCCCACGGTACCAAGATCTTAGATGATCGAGATGTGTCGACGTCTTAATTGAAAAATTCTACGACTTTACAATTAGCACTCTCCGTTGTTTACAAAAATAGCATGAAAAAAATGCAAATAGGTCAGGATTTCAGTGAATTTCTGTGGCTAAATACCACAGGAAATAAAATGGCAAACCGTTGCCTTTCGGAACAGCGAACCGTGATGGGAAGAGACACCCACCCTCTCCGCCTTGCCCAAATGTGGCCCTCAAATAGAGAACACATTCAGCCGGGCGGCGGGCCAAGACATTATCTTCCCGGATCATACACTGTAAATATTCCCGATTGGATAGAGCACATCCCATTTTTCACATCTGAGCCTCCTCCCTTCGATCCCATCAGAAGTCGCTGGGTTTGATGCCCGCTGGCAGGCGCCGATGGTGGCCAAGACGGGAGTTGGAAACCAAAGCCAGAGACGGGCCTTGGATGCCTTTCCTTTTGATTTGTGTTGCAGCAGGAATGCAGACGTTTTATGCCCTTTTTGTCCAGCGACGACGGCCAAGATTTTACCTCACGGTTCAGACATGTGAGGTCAGACAAAACATGCTCAACCGGCCCCCCTCCCACCCCCATGTGTTCTCCATGGATGAACTGTCTATTTGCGCATGTGGCCGTCTCGAGGCCCTCACGTTTGTTTGGTCCATCGGATTTGTTACTTTTCGACATTTCAACATGATCACGCCAACACGCGTTGAACTTGGTTGAAATTTGCCACAGTACCGTTGGAATTGGTGAACATCAGTGGAATGCTGAAAGCTTGTCGATTCTCAACAAATGTGACGCATCCTCATCTGCATTTTATGTCCTCACATCTGAATTTGTGTTTGTGATTTTCTGGGGGATAATCGAGGGACAGCAGTCAGGGTCCTAAAAAGATGGTTTTGGTAAAGTCACATTGTTTTGGCATGAAGTGGACCCTCGGAATTATTTTTCAAGGGGGCCCGGTGGTCTAGTTCATTAGCGCGTTGACCTCACATTGCAGAGGTCGTGGGTTCGATCAGACCTCCCTGTGTGGAGTTTGCATGTTCTCCCCGGGCCTGCGTGGGTTTTCTCCGGGTACTCCATTTTCCTCCCACATTCCAAAAACAAGCCCGGCAGGCTGATTGAACACTCGAAATTGTCCCGAGGTGTGAGTGTGAGCGCGATGGTTGTTCGTCTCTGTGTGCCTCGCGATTGGTTGGTGACCGGTTCAGGGTGTCCCCCGCCTATTGCCCGAAGACGGCTGGGATAGGCTCCAGCATGCTTCGCGACCCTTGTGAGGATTAAGCGGATCATAAAATCGATGGATGGATTTTTTTTTTAAATTCTTTAAAATGTTTAAATATAATTTTAAGCCATTGTAACTTTGATGCACGGTTTAAACCTTTGCACTGTGCTTAAGTATAGGAAAATGGAGAAAAAAAAACCCTTAAAATGTGTTTTACATGAAAAAATTTTTTTTAAATCAAATGCAAATGTTTTATCGTCAAAATGCTAAACACAACTGAATCGTTATTGTTTTACCTACCAGCAGAGGGAGCCTGTGTACCAATCGTGGTATTGATACCACATTTTGAGAATCACTGCTCTTATCTATCTCTGGCCTCGCGACCATCCCATTTTTTGTCCACAATGGCTGCCGTATCTGCCAAGAACATACAGCCGGGTTAGCGTCGCTTATTGGATGGAAGATATGAATTGTCACTGTTTGGCTTTTTTTTAAGGTGTGTCTGACATTTCTCTTGCTTCAATTCCATTAATGCCCAAGCCATACAAAAGTTCATTTGGGGGGCGGGATCTGCATGTGTTCCAAAGAAGGAATTTAGTTTTGTGTTGATTTGATCTGATGTGTGTCTGCTTCCCAGCGGTGGTGCAATGGTGGCTGTGGTGGGATTTTGGAGTGGGTGTTTGCTCCTTTTCAACAGTCTCTCCACATGGCCTCCTGTCTCCTTTTGTCTTTTTATAGCCTCCTTCTGGGAGAAGCTGCACTCTCCCCGAACGCAACGCAAGCCAAAAACACCTCTCAGTTCCTTCGCCAGGGCCCGTTACCCAGGGAATAGCGCTATCCCTCCCTTACTCCACGCCTTCCATCATCTACCCCCCCCCAGCCAGCCCGGGCTGGACACAGAATTTGTGTGTGCGTGTGTTTTTGGAGCGCAAGTTTTGTTATGTGAATCATAATGTTACACTGCAAACTCAAGCGTGGGCTTCTCGGTTATTCCTGTCACCTTTCTGTCATCTTCATTTCATCATCTCCCCCTCTGCAGTTGGAAAACGGCGCGCATCGTTCTTTGCGCTATGAAATCGTTTGGACAAGTTTTATTGAAAAAGTCTGCTGACCAGCGCGTCCGCCTCAGTACCTTCCTTCAAAATGGCTGCATTTTCCCCACTCGTGGCCTTGTGGAAAATGGCTCCGCCCATTCTTTCGAAACGGTCCATTCGACTGGTTTTAGTTTTTCGAGGCGGCTTTGAGTTTATTCAGCTGTTACAACTGCAAAAAGTCTGTGAAAGTCTGTGGTTGGCACCGTGGTGATTATGTAATTAAGTGGAAGAGGCAGAGAAGGTCCCCAACTAATAGAGCAGAAGGAGAATATATCCCTGTGTATACAGTCAAACCTCAGTTTTCATCCATAATCTGTTCCAGAAGGCTGTTCGAAAACCGAAACCAGGCTCTTTTTAAAATAAAAATGTTTATTGAACACGTCTGCTCACAATGGAAAGCAACACGAGGAAGCGTCACTTCCTCGTGTAAGGAAGGCGAGAGGAGTCAAATGGTGCATTCAAGTGCGCTCAGTTTGTTCGAGAACCGAAATTTGTTCGTCATCCGAGGCATAAAAAACTGGAAATGTTTGGTCGAAAACCGAATTGGTCGAGAACCGAGACGTTCCAAAACCGAGGTTTGACTGTACTTTTTTTGTTTTGTTTCGTATTCCTGCTGCATTTGTGTTTACGTGTCAAAATCGTAACTCCTCATTATCCCTTAAAAAGTTGGCGAAGTTGAAGTTGCCTATCAATTCCCACATGCTCTCTGTCCCCTCCATGCCCCCTTTCTCCCTATCATATCCCTGAAGCATTTGGTCATGAAGAACATCGACGAATCGGTATCGTGTCCATCAAAATTCCTGGCCCGCATTTCGGTAACAGTACATCCCCCGGGTTTAAAGAATGTGGGAGGAGTAAGACTACTGTATTTTCCAAAAATGTCTTTGGTCTTTCTGTACGTGGATTTTCATCTATTCCATGTAGCTCAGAAATATCTCTTCTGTGATAAATGTGGGCTCATTATACTTCTCCATCTTGTTTTCCGTACACCCGTTCCACCTGGGCCAACGCGCCGCGTCGTCCAGTACAGCGCCACGGCGCGGAGATGCTCGTTTATCTTCGAGGCCGTCGTAGCATACGGAGAAGGGGATGGGGACCGCACAGATGTCCGCTAAGTGCTGATGGAGGAAGTGAGCAATAGACACCCTCCTTTTGAGCTGTGCTGATGCAGCCGGATGCCGCTGTGCCTCGCAACCATTATTTGCCGAGGACGGGCAAAGCGAGCAGCGTGAGTTAGCATATGTTTGCATTTGCCGTCCCTCCATGAGCATCATGAGCACGTTGGAAGAGAGAGAGAGAGAGAGAGAGAGAGAGAGAGAGGAGGGGCAGCAAAGCGGGAAGAGCGACGAGAGACTGCAAAGAAGTTTCAAAGTCATCAATCCTCTCGAGTCCGACGACGTCGATGGGAACTCTGTCCGAGGAAAGACTTCGATAATGACATCGCCGTGGCATCTGAGGGCGAAGGGTGGAAAGACGGAGCGGCTTTCGGGAGAGCGAGCTAGCACTTTGAAGTCCCCCCCCCCCGCTTGACGAGGGGCTTTGCGGCTGCCTGATACCGGCCACGCCACTCCCCGCACGGATTGGCCGCAGAAGCCACCCTGGTAGCTTATCAGATTTATGGAGGCTTAACGGGAGATGTTCAAGAGTACGTGTGTGCGTGTGCGTGGAGGGAGAACCGGGTGTCTCGGGAAAAGGGTCATCTCTTTAACAATTCCACCCGTCTTGCCAATTTAGCCCAAAGCGCCACAGTTGGGGTTTAAAGAGGTTCACTACAGGCCAATGTCTTCAAGATGAGGCCTGGAAAATGATTATTTCTTGTACTGTATTCCAAACTGCCCCCCAAAAATTTGTTGATATACCGTACAGTGGTGCTCTATTTACGAACGTCTCTTCGTGCGAAATTTTCAAGTTACGAAATGCCTCAAGATGAAAACATTGCCTCTTGTTACGAAATAAATTTCAAGATACGAAACGTAAAACTACAGTATGGGCTGCAACTGGCAGTTCCGAGGTTCCGGAACGCAATATACTTGCTGCTCTGCCATTGGCTATTACCGAGCATCATCCTGGCATCCCATTGGCTAAGAGGGATCTCAAAGTTGACAAATGCAAACGTCCTTCTTTACAAAACGGCAGGCGAAAAACACTTCTGAAAGAGAACATGAACTAAAGAGGGCAAAAAACGCTGTGGATGCAGTTAAAAGTTAAATGACCATCATTTTTGTTCTTTATTCTTTTTTTTTTTTTTACATTATGCACAACTCTCATTGATTGCACAATAATCTAATTGTAACATGTATTTGTTACAAAGTGTGATGCGTTTTTATGCTTTAGAAAACATTTATGTCTGAATTTTGGGGGGGCTTGGAACGGATTAGGGCATTTACATGGAAAACGCGTCTTTACTTACAATACTTTCGAGCGAAGAAATTTCTTCCATAACCAATTAATTTTGTGAGTAGAGGTACCACTCTATATATGTTTCTATAGTATTCTCAGACGGTACTGGAAGGACAAATAACATGTTTGGGTAATTTATGTCAACCTCAGCTCCTGCCGGAACAATTGGCAATGAAACGATTAAGGTGAACACACATTTTTTTATGCATGCAGTGTAATAGCTAGATGCTGCTTTCACCATGTTTGCTTTGAAACTTGGGCTCCACTAGTCGACCAAAATCTAACAGACCTCAGAGCTCTATTGCGTGTATATTCAATTTGTGTCGCCTCCATGAATTCAGGACCTAAACCGTTCAATGATTTGTAGACCAGTAGGAGAATTTCAAAAATCAATGACAATAAATACTTAATAAATCCTGTTGTCTGTTGGTTGTTTCGATAACGGGGTTTAAATGGTCATCAAGTACTTGGCATTTGACGTCATCACACCAATATTTGACGGTTGCTTGTTGATACTAAGCGGGGGCGAGGTATGGGAGATACGACTCTACGAAGAAAAATAAATTTGCTACATACTGATGTCGAAATGATGTCCCACCCCAGCTATGACATCAGATTTTTTTTGACAGTGAAGAGGCACAAGTCGTAACTTATCATTGAGCAACGCGCTTCCACGCGCCCAATATTTTGTCAACCAATAAAGCCGTCGCGGGTCCTCGTCAGAAGCGCCAATTCAACTTGACGGAGCCTCTTGATCCAACTCCTGCAGGCCAACTGACTGTAATGTCTTTTTGCTTCATAGGCAACAAGGTCAAAAATGTCGTTTTGCCCAATGAAAGCGTCTGGCTGGAACCAATTGCTACGTTGACCACAAGCTAATAGGATGTGGAAATGTTACCTTGAACATGTCTGCTCTTGGAGAAGAAAGTGCGCACCACAATCTTGTCTTGTCAGATTTCCACGGCTAAGGTTTCCGACACGCACTTCAAACTCCCCGCTAATGAGTGGAAAATCATTACCAGCTCCTGCACGACATTTTTTTTTTTTTTTGGTCCGTGTGTGCACGCCTGCCTTGGGTTTCACCGGCTTGTCTTTCTTCCAAATGTTAGCAAATCTTTTTCACCTCCAGCACAAACAAACACTCAAGTATCGCCTATCACAGCGGGTATCAAAGGCAGCATTTGTTTGCAATAAAACGCTGGCTTGAAATGGCTCCAGCGCAGATTTTTGTGCTGCAGTGCTGGGCCAACATTTTTTCATGCAGCGGAAAGGTGGGGGGGGCGAGGTATGGGAGATACGACTGGGACAAAGGGTAAAAGAATAACCAGACAGATAAGAATTGTTTCAACTGATATTGTTTAAATGCGAAAACGCTTAAAGTTGATGCTTTGTTAGCTATATGCTAACTTATAGCAACCTGGGTAACAAAAGCCCTGAGGCTGAATCGCTGCGGAGGAACTCAACACATCTTTCCCAGGACCACTTAACAAATCTGTAACTTTCTCACTTTTTCAAGCTTTATGAAACTATGACGGGTAAAGAAGTGGAGCGCTCTTCTTGACTGCCGAACGTATCTTGACATTATATCAGTAAATGGGCCCAACAAAAAGGCGCTCAACGGATTAAAATGGAGCATTTGATGGCAATCTGAGTCAAGAAAAAAACCGCAATAGCTGGTTCATAAAATACGTACATCCTGGTCTTTACCTGGGTACACAATCACCGAGAATATTATTTAAATGCTACTGCTAACAAGTTGGAGCTAATCAACTCAACTAAGATGGCAACCTGAATATTGTTTAGCATGTTTTTGATTGGTTAGTCACAGCTCCGGCCTACAGTCAGTTCACAGCTACCGGGTCGACGGGTATTCTCCCCGATCCTTGGCCTTGGTTCCCGGGCTTGCGTGGGTTTCTCGGGTGCTCCGGTTTCCTCCCAATGTCAAAAACATTCCCCGGGCTGGCAGGCTGCGTGCGTTTTTCGGCATGGCAGGCTCGTTCCTCCGGGTCTGAATTGTCCTAGGTATGAGTGTGAGCACGTTGGCTGGCGACTGAAGTCATTGGCCGCTTGGTAGGCTTGCTGCTGTCATTTCTTTTGCAGCGCCCCGTATATGAGCTCGTATCGAATGGATTGGATTTTTGATTGGCTTTGTTATGCTTCGTCATCTTTTGAGCGCCCCCCCCTCCCCCCTTTAAGAGCTCCGTAACAGATAGAGGGACATCGATAGGCACATTATAAGACTGTGTCAAACTGACCCCCCCCCCCCGACACACATCTCCGCTGGTACTGTGACAATGAGTCTCGTCTCGTCTCCCGAGAGCCAGCGGAGGAAGGAGAGATCACATTATCTCTGCGAGTGACATGAGCGCTTGTTAACCCTTCAAGTGATGTTGTCCTTTGAATATCGGCCCATTGGAATAAGGTGCTGTGATAATTTTTTTTTTTAATTGATTTTTACATTGGGACATGGTTTATCTCCTTCATAATCCAGAAGGGATTCTTTTCACGCAAAAGTGGATGGGCGCTGGTTAGTTACCTAACAAAGGATCTTTAAATCGGCAGTAGAGTCAATGGAGCCCATCTCGGCGGTGTAGCAACACGTCTGTCGTGGCATTCACGGCCAAAAAAATAATGAGTGTTTTCCCCTCCAGAGAGAATGTCTCCTTAGCTCGTTAGCTTAGCTTGCTTTCGGATGCCGCTAATAACGCAGATAAGGACTTATTTTGCATGAACCCCTAAGCTCAATACCCAACCTGGATTCCACTTTTGGTGACAGTGTAGAGCAGGATCCTGGTTAAAGTAAGTCATTTTAAACTAAAAAGTAGAAAATGTTGATAGCACACAGATCACCCCCCGTTTTTATGCTCCACAATGGTATTGATGTGTAAATGTCCGTTTTCAGTCCTACCGACATCGGACAAGCATCAGTCCCGATTCCATTTTGGGTCAAAAAAATGTGAGCGTCATTCCCAGGTGGTGCTTGCGAGCGAGCGAAGTGGGAGGAATAGTTCACGGTGGATAAAGAATGAGCAGTGGGGTTTGTCCGGGTTCAAGATGCGCTGTGTCTGTTGGCAACCCGTTGGGCCAACATTGTTTGACGTTCTCGCCCGCGTGCCTTTTTGTGAGCATTTGAGGGCTTTATGGCTCGCTGTGACTCTGCCGCCAATCGTTTCCAGATGCCGCCGGTGTGGGAACCGGCGAGCGGAGCGAGAAGAGGGGTGGCGAGGGGAAGGGGGGGGGGGGAGAAGAAGCATAACCAGGTGTGACCCATTGCGATCTGGGATGTTCTCCATGGATATTCAGCCCATTATGCACGTGTGCACTGAAGCAATAATGGGCCGCAACGTGTTTGCAGGCTGACACCAGACAGTCAGGACAACACATTTGGCGACTTTTTTTTTTTCTTTTTTCTTCGAGGCCTGTGCACGGACGGTGCCAAGGCACGGATTTCATGACTCGAGGTGCGTTGTTCAGCACATTTGCTACTGGCATGGGTCAAACCAACATATGGCAGCACTCTGAGCGCTGCTCCGATCACAACCAGCCAGCCCCACGATGGCCGACGTTTTTTTTGGAGGGGTGGGGTGGGGGGGGGGGAACGTTTAAAGTCCCAAAGCAGCAATGATAAATGTCCATGTTTCTCCCTGTAATTACCTTCAATCTGGTGTGTCCCCCCCCCCCCGCAAGCCGGCCCATCTTTTTATTTTTCGAGAGGCCGGGGAGGAAGCAGTTGAACGTAACTGTGAAGGAAAAAGAAAAAAAACATGGACATGATAAGGCTCTTCCTGTTGGCTATTTGGAGGAAAGTCATTGTCTCGTATTCAGGAAAATGGTAACGATATGTATTTTTGGAGGTTTACATCACACAAATAAAACAAAATAAAGTTGTGCCCAAAATTATATAGACCATGGCCAAATAAAATGTTTATTTGGTGAACCGGATAATAGCAAAAAGTGGCAGAAGACTTCTTCCGGGTGTGAAAAGATAGAATTACTCCATAACTATTTTGGACAATCGATAAATCTTTTAGATGGCTTTTCTGAAATTATTCAAGTGCAGAGAATTTCAGCTTCTCAATAGTAACTATTACCCGATTTCTGTGGTAATCCTTGATCGTGGATTTATTATACTGTTCATAAAACGTTTTAGGATTTTTTTCTTAATCAGATTGAGCTACAAAACTGCACTACTCAATTTCTTTTCAACCCTCATGCAGTATTTATAAGCGGCTGCATGAAGGGTATTACGTCCCAAAAATGTCCCTCTTCCAATGTGCAACAACTTTTTTCACTTTTAATTTTTTTTCACTTTCAACCCCTCAAAATGTTCAGTGGGAATTGGCCAAGACATAGATATACATCCTATGCAAAATTTCAGCTTCGTGGAGTTATTTTTCACAGTTTTGTCTGTGGTGTCCATTTGTCCAACAGTCCAAAATCGTCCAAAGTGTCCGAAATGTCCAATTTTGGGATCATTACTGCATGGGGGTTAAATTAATGAATATTTATCTCCTGGCTGATCATGGCACAAAAAAATTGGTTCAGGACAAACATCTGTGTGATCATGTGCAAATGAAATCACACAGCATTTTTTTGTTTGCTTAATTCACGTCACCCTTTGAGGGACAGCGGTCACGACAGTGGACAGCTTCTCATGTCATGCACTTTGAATTTACTCGATGTGGTTGAATGCTGCCGATTTGTTAATCAATGTATGGAACCGTGTATTTTACATGTCAATTGGCATAAAAAGCGCTTGTGTGATTGATCCGCAATTAAAAAAAACACAGCACATGATTAAAATTTAAATAAAAGGTGAGCGCTTGTGTCAAACCAAAATCATATTTTCCGACTGGAGCCGAATCGAATCAGAACTGCAATTTATGTGATCAAAACCTAACACTCGCAACCCCCTCGCCCCCCCCACCCCTGCCCCCTCCTTCCCTACATGTCTGTATTTGACTTCGTGGGGGGGTTCACTTCCCCTTAACCTCCTCAAGCGAGCCACCATCTCCAATTCCCCTTTGGAGATGAATTCCGCGTAGGCGGGTGACTCGCCCGCGTGACCGATAAGAGCACAGCAAGGTTCCCGCAAAAAGGGTCAAACCCAAACTTTAATAAAAATAATCGCCAATAAAAAAAATAATATAAAATCGCAAATAGCAGAAAAATATCATCCCTGCTTTCCGCCCCTAAAGTTCTCCACGGCGGCGCAAGGCTATTACCCTGATAGAAACTCTCCTCGCCGCTCGGCCCAGAGTGCTAGCCGCATCTCAAGCTAATTTCACGACGATCCCGAATTATTCTCTTATCTCGGGCTTTAAAGGTTGTAAGGTTGATTAACAAGGCTCCCCTGTCCTGTTTATCAGTTTTCGGGCGCGGGCACGGAAAATAGCCGGCGATAAGTGCACAGGCCATTAAACATTCTATTTCCCCTCATATTTGTCGGCATCCATCTGCTTAACTGATCTGCCTTCGCTTTAATTAAAAGGGATTCCCGTCTTGTCGGGGTCATTATGCAGCGGCGGATGCCGGCGGAGGAGTTTGTGATGAGTTCAGCGTTCCCTCTGTCCCAGGGTTGCCAAAGGGCTTTTTTCATTTCTGCCGCACGGCCTTCTCTCTCTCTCTCTCTCTCTTCTCGCTTAACCCCTTCGCGATTGGCTAACGCTAGCGCATCCGCGTCGAAGCCGAGGTAAAGCGCCACGAAACCGACCTGGACTTTCCCGTCTGCGGTTGCAGCGCAACACTGTCGAGGTCTGTTCAATAAAATCAAATGAAAGGTGGCATGAAAGGCTCATTTCGGAAATATCCCTCTTACAAAGACGGAATTATTCGCTGGTGTTGGTTGGAATTCACCGTTAGCCTACTTGTGTTTTTGTTTACGTTTTTAAGATTGCCGTCATTACGGGGGTGGCGGATAGTCGGTTACACACCAATGGAAGGTATTTGTTTCCCCTTGTTGTCACATGAATGAAGTTTGAGGAATAGTAGATTAACGGCAAGGTTCTTATAGTTGATGATTGACATTTCACATGTACAAAATGAACTGAATGAAGTGATAACGTGCTTGGGTTTTTTTTTTTCTTTTTCAACTCATTTCATGCATATTTTGGAGGTTTTCATTTTTCTATTGTCTGTATATATTTTTTTTATCTTGCGTACACCAGATACCCCATTAAAAATAAAACTAATACTAAAACTAATGGAAACACAACACATTTTAAATAAATAAATAAACAAATAAATAAATACACACATACATAAATAAGATTAATAATAAAGCTAACAAACGCGCTCTAAAAACTAAACTGAATTTGAAAAGTTGAAATGAAATAAAAATATGACAACAAATCTAAAATTGAAAAAAAAAAAATTCGGGAAATGAAATCAAATAAATGAGTGTTAAAAAAAAACCATTTACAAAAGTTAGACTGTAAATATAACTGTTTTTGTCAAATAATGTTTTACTTTCTGGGTTTTAATTGTTTTGAATTGGTCTGTTTTCATCTGTTTTTTAAAAAATAAATCTTGCACAAAAGAAATAAGCCATATAAAAGAAATAATAATAAAACGCTTCATCCTCACTAGGGTCGCGGGGGGTGCTGAGCTCCCATCCAGCTACTGCGTAGGCAGTAGGGACACCTGAATGGTTGCCAGCCACCTCGCAGGGCACACAGCGAACAACCATCCACGGGCTCACAATACCTCAGGGACTCATACTAGGACATTTAGAGGCACATTGTTCCGGAGCACCGAAAACCCACGCAAGCCCGGGGAGAACATGCAAAACCCACAAGAGGCGGAGCGGATAACCCGGTCTGCACTCTGAAGCATGTGAAGCGACGTGCTAGCCGAAACCACTGACTATAGAAATAATACAAACTACTAAACTGAAAAAGCAAACTGATACCTTTTCCAAAAAAAAGAAACATGACCAAAAGTAAGGAAAATTAATTGAATTTGACAATAAAAAGACAAAATGAGATTCAAACGACCTGTAATGGAGAATCCCAAACTATTCTAACCCTGATCAGGGCTGGTCTTGATGAAGTCCGACTAGTACCAGACTGAAACAAAACCAAGACAAGGTGCAACATCCGACATCATTTTTGACAGCGGCGGCAACGGGGGCCTCCGAATGCTGCGGCTTCTTCTCTCGCGCCTTTTTCACTCGTGTCTTACTGGAAAACTTTTTCCTGATCACTGGAGTGCGTCTTGGCCAGCTCCTCCAGCAGGCGTGAAGACGTTCGGGCCTCCTAATGGTTTGATTTGCCCGACACTAGTTGGATCGATGCGGCTGTTTACAGTTTCTCCCTCTCCTCATCCCTTTTCGTCTTTTTTTCTAATTTAGTGTTCCCAAACCATGGACAGGGGTGTGAGTGTTGCGTGCTGCGCTTGCATCTTCGCCCTCCTCCCCGCTCTCCATCACTGTCCATTGATGTTCCATTCACCCACCCAACTGCCCCCTCCCACTCCTCTTTTACCCCTCTTCTTTCTTTCGTTTTTCTTGCTTTTTTTTTTTTTTGCTGCAAGCCTCCACACTTCTGGACAAGACTGATGGCTCGTCAATAGCGTTAGCCAGCATTGCAGACCTCACTGGTGTAGAACTAAATCAATGACGCCCAGGCAAGAAAAAAAAAAAGGGATTTGGGGCATATTGGGCAAGAGAAAATTATTTTAAAGTTGACTTCTCAGGTGGAAAATCAAGTGCCTCCGTTCGCTTTTGGATCACACTGAGATGTTTGGATGAAAGCGGCGACGGCTGACTGTGTTCCTCGGTGCGTCTTCTAAATTCTCGTCCATTGCCATCTAATTTCAATCACTTGCAATCAGTTCGTCCTGGATGGCAATTGATTGCCACTCAATACTGTCACTGGATGCAATGGTGTGTGTGTGTGTGTGTGTGTGTGTGTGTGTGTTTGCACTGAAATAAATGTCACCACGTTTGTAAATTGCTTTTAGTCACAAACTGCTGCTAATTTCGGATTACATTGCGAATGTCTTTCATACTTTATCCGTAGCAAAAAATTATTGCGGTTTTAGGTCCTTGTTTCCAGACAACACAAATTGTTTAAAAAATAAAACATTGATCATTTAATATAATTTCTGTCAATTGCTGTGGATCGTAAATGTTTACGTTTTTCCAATGACGTTCAGTGGAAACTCAAAATGCGACTATCCGGAAGAGCGTACAATTGCATGCAAGAAAAAGGTCGGCAACGAATTTAGTCCGGAATTTCATTTTAAAATATTTCACCTTTATTTTGAAATGGTTGTTCAGGAAGTTGTTTACAGAATCTCTGTATGTTTATGCAGAAACCGAGAAGCACTTGTCAAAATGGCACTTGCCATCCGCGTTCATACCTGTCAACCTCGGCTACTAGCCGCCCTTATAAATGATTACGATTCCCCTTACAAAGCAACAAAAACCCGTACAACGGCTGACCGCGCATGCGCACATCATGCTTTATCAATCTGACCAAACGCAGCGATGGTAAAAAAAAAAATATGATTGAGGATTACTTTTGCTGGTTTGCCGTGACAATAGTAGCGATCGACGACGGCATTGTCGTTGGCTACCAGCAGGTGAGACGATCTGGATTTGAGCCAAAATGGTTTTTGTGAGATCGGTTCACAATTGGTTTTGTTTTGTTTGTTTTTTCCCCCGTATAAAAGTTGTACGCCGTAATACGCCGTACATGATTTGAAATGATAAAAAAAAACGTATAAAATACTGGGAAAACGACAGGTATGCGTGTTGCTTAGTTTTTTCGTCGTCATTCCTCATTGTTTAGCCAAAGCCGCGTGAAGATACAAAGCTAATATAATCCCTTTTGTTGAAGCTTCATTTTTTCTGACCTTAAAGCTCATCTTTGGGAGAAGACTGCCTTTGGTGAACGCAAGCCAAAGTGTTCTGCGATCTGTTGCGTTGCGGCGTGTTACCACGTGTTTCTGTGCAATAAACATCTGGAACAGGAACTGGAGTCTCGATCAGCGGGCGGCATATTGAATTGAACTTGAATTATATTTTCCGCTATGAAATTTGTCACTCTAATTTATATACGATTGTGGTTTTTATATAGAGGATTAAAAAATGACAATTGGCAAGTAATCGGAGCAATTCGTGAGTTGATGTGAATATTTTGACTTCAGACGATGGTCAACCTGTCAAATCGAGATAGTTTAAAAACTTGCTCCACTATTCAATTTCATGGAAAAAAATGTGCCTGTTTATTAAACATAACGTGGCAACGAAAGATTGCGAAATCTTTCCAGTTTTAATTGAAGCCATCCTCCGTTCTTTGCCTCCCCCTACGATGACCACCCTGCCAATTTGCAAACACCAGCAGCGGCGTTGCCTCACGCCGCTTAGCCTTTTATTAACTCTTTTAATCTAATCGTCCACTAATTGGTCAAGATAGCCCGTTCCCCGAAGACTTTTATCTTTAGGTAATTAAAAAGCCCTGGAAAACCTGCTGAAATATCACACTTTGATTGACACTTTCAAATGTGTGTGTGTGTGTGTGTGAGTGAGTGTGTGTGTGTGTGTGTACACAAGTTGTGCAGCTCTAGTACAAAAAGCCAAATGAGCTGCAGTGACAAAATGCCAGTGACTGATAAATCTTTAATATAAAAATTGTACAAGAATTCTGATACAAATTACAAGAGGTATTTGGACAAAATATGAATAAAATTCCATTTACATCCCAAAACCCTTATGCATTTTATGCAACCAAAAAAAAAAAGAAAACACTAAACAAAAACAAAATGGACAGGTATGATACAGAAACGAACAAAAAAAAAAACATTTCGGGGGGGAATGAATGAAGACCACTTCCCCCTGCCCCCCCCCCCTTTTCTGCAAAAGGAAAAACACCATATTAGGTAACTTTTGCGGTGTGGAAAAATCACCATTTTCCTCCCCGGCAAAGCCCGCGTAATACATCCCGCTTTGCGTTGCCGTGTCGCTGTGACTCTTCAAGACTTATATGCAGGTCCTCAAGTGTCCTACCTAAAAAAAACGCTAACGTATGATTGGCACAAAACATCAGCAATATGAATTTACAACATTTTAACATTTTTTATTGATTGATTGATTTTTTAAGACTGTTGACATTTCACAGGTTCCAGTTCAAATTAAGACGGGGGTAAAAGGAAAAAAAGTGAAGCATCTGCACAGACCGACTTGGCGTGTTGAATCCGTGACCCCCCCACCGTGAGCTACATGAACACTCGCTCAGTGACGTGAAAAAACAGTGATGAACAGTCCTCTGTTCCATCGTGTGGAATTTCCCGACTAAATGATAAGAACTGAAGGGAAGGGATTCGTAATGGACGCGGCAGTATGGTCGCGGTAGATTATGAGCGTGGTTGAGCCACACTGATGTTCAGTTCGGTTCAGGTCACGACGGTACAGATTGTACGACTACTATACACTGGAACCTCGATTCAACGGACAGAACAGCGTTTTTTTTCTAGAGCAACAGACTTGTGGTAGACTAGAGCAGGCTAAAATGCATCTCGGAAGGTTCATTTTACAGCGGAAGGATTCGGTTCGGTGGGATTTTGATTTGATAAAGGACGCAAGATGCTGCCCAAGACCCGGCGAATGGGAAAGTAGTAACAGTGTCGAGGAAGTATTCTATGTTGTGTGGTGAACATCTTTGCATGCTGGGAGGAGTTAAGTTTAGTGGAAGTAACGGAGTGTGTGTGTGTGTGTGGGGGGGGGGGGGGGGGGGGGGCTTCTTTGCGGTTGAGTTGCTCTTCCGGCGTGTTTTGTCACATGTAAGACATTTTATTTTGAAGGGCAATACTGTTAGAGCAGTTTGAAATGATTAATTTGTGGTATACCTGTGGATTAAAAATGATGAATATAGTCTAATATAAACATTTTGGGGGTGCGTCAATTACTCGCAGTGTTGACTTACTATGGGTAGGGGGTGTTGTAAATACTGTACATATATCAGCACGTAACACTGCGTATTTTGTCCTTCCGTGTGTAGCACCAAGTCAAGTAAGACAAAAAACAAAGACTTGTATAGTAGCGTATGGCATTGCTCAGACACTGTGAAAACCAAGGAGGAAGCAGTTTTCAAATAAAAAGGAAAACAAATACTGGACTTAACACATCTCTACCCACCAATAAATACCCCGTTTCCCTTGGCTACTTGGACCACTGGATGCAATTGTACCATTAAACAGTTGTGTAAGTGTTTTTTTTTTTTCTTCGTTTTTTTTAACTTTTTTTCTTTTTCACAGATTTGCAATCGATGTCACAGCAAAATGATTTTTAAGACTCAAGTGCAACACATCAGTCGAATGGGGTTTTTAAGTACATTGATACCGAAAGAGCTTGAGTGGAGGGACTCTTTTGTTTCCGAATCAAATAGTTGAGGACAATTCTCGTTTGACAATGTTACGCAATTAGCCCTCCTTTTTGTTATTGTTGCCAAAGCAGGGCACACACATACTGACTTTTTTCCGATTATCGGATTTGCTATCCCAAGTGTTGAGCAGCTTGAATATTTGCAATAGTCATGACTCAACCGTCTTCCAAGCACTTCGGGGTGGAAAAATCACTCTGGTCACAACTCACACCACGGGATAATCAGTCGGGATAATACTTAAGAGGTTTTGATCCGAATGGTGAAACAATACGGTCATCAACAATCATAAATGCATTAAAAAAAAATTTTTTTTAAACTAGATATAGATATACTAGATATACAGTGGACCCCCACTGTATATCTAGTTAAAAAAATTGTTTTAATTTTTTTTAATGCATTTATGATTGTTTGTTTGTGACCGTATTGTTTCATCATTCGGATCAAAACCTCTTAAGGATTATCCCGAATGATTATCCCATGGTGTGAGTTGTGACACATGCTTTGACACCCGCAGATTCACCCCCAAAAAAGTAATAATAATAATGATAAAAAAATTTTTTTTTAAGTATTTAAAAATATTTTTCAGGGTTTTAGGAAGACTGTCTTTTTTTCCCCCATTTCGATCCTGTTTCATGGCGAAAAGAATATTCATCAGCATTTATTTGAAGATTCTTTTGGGACATTTAAAAAAAAAATCTTTTTAATATTTGTGTTTGTGCATTTTTTTTATATACATAATAGTGGGTTTGGCTCTTTGCAAAACATATTGACCAATATTTTTTTTATATTAAAAAAAAAAATCTGTAAATGGGTGAATGTGAGTAAACGGGTCCACTGTGCTCCATTTATTTTGTATGTGTGTACCCCGCCTAAGTATTGGGAGGCAATTGTAGGGGAATTGTCTTTGTTTTCCTTTTTTTTTTTTTTCATACATTTGGCCACGTGCAGGAAAAAAAAAAAAAAAGAAAACTGACGCGTGTATGTTAAAATTTACCGTCAAACCACACATCTCTTCACTCACCATTGCAAAAAAAAGTCCTCAGTTCTAGTAATATTACACATCCCCTCGAATAGATGCAAAGTGCAAAAAACGGAATCGTATACTAATAAAGCTCATATAAAGATGAAAAGGGGGGGGGGGGGAAGAAATCAATAGAAAACACAGAATGATATCAGTGTAGGGAGCCTCAGAGAGCATGCCGGCCATATCTAACAAAGTAATTCACATGATATTGTTTTTTGTTTTTGTTTGTTTGTTTGTTTTTTTCCTCTCTGACCCCCCCCCCCCCCCTGCCCTCCCCCCTCGTATTGTTAAAATGACTCAAGATAGTTAAGATGCTACCTCTTTCTTGCTTATAGCTGGAAGTATTGTACTGGACTGTAACAGAAAACCATAAGCAAGAGAAGCAAAAAAAAAACAAGAAAAAGAAAAAAAAGAGAAACAAACGACCATCATCACAAGTCTTTTACATCAAAAAGCCTCTCTGGGGCAATATTTACAAATGAAGCTGTCATGCTTTTTTTTTTCTTCTCAGTTTTAAGGAGGGGCGGGGAGGTCATTTAAAAGCTATCATTACACAAATACAAGTTGTTTTTTTAGTTTTTTTTCCTCGATACTATCTTGTCTGCAGGCAAGGTCACAAATAAGAAGTTTGATAGATTCTTTGGAGATAAAACTGGGGGAAGAAGTTCATGAAACTCCAAATGAAGAAAAACAGAGTTGTTGTTTTTTTTGTTTTTTTTTTTCCCCCCATAAAGCATAAAGTCCTCGCTCGAGTCATTCCGAAAGGAGGAAGAGTCAAGTATTCGGGACCCGGGCGGTGGCGAGGACTGTGAGGAGGACTCGGAGGAGGTTCAGCCTATGAGTGTGGCAAAGGGCATGTTCTTGTGCAGGTTGGGGTTCTGCGAGTGTCTGTTGCGGCTGCGCACGGAGCTGAACACCATGTTGCAGCCGGCCACTTTGCACTTGTGCATCTCGCGCAGGTGCACCGTCTTGTAGTGCACGCGCAACGTCCCCTTGTTGCTGTACATCTTCTGGCAGATGCTGCACATGATCCCGCCGCCGCCGCCGCCGCCGCCGTTCTCCGACGAGAGGCGGAACGGCGATTCCGAGCGCGCCAGTCGGCTTTTTTCTCCGCTTTGGTCCCCGCGTCCGCCATCGCAGTCCTCCCCTTCGCTGTTGCCCTCCTCGTCGTCCTCCTCGTCCACCTCCAGGTCGTCCAATAGGATGCCTTCGTCGCTGCCCTCGTCCGAATCGTGCGAGGAGTGGATGCTGCCGTTGGACTGGACGATGGACGTGGTGCTCAGGTCCAGGACCACGTAGTCGTCCGGCCCGCCTCGGGGGAAGCCGCGGTGATGATGATGATGATGGTGATGATGGTGGTTGTTCTTCAGGTCTTGGTGGACAGGGTGCTGGGGGTACTCGTTACCCATGGGGGAATGCCCGCCGCGCATCAAGTCGGCGGCGGGCCCAAGGCCTCGGAAAGCCATCCCACCCATCGGGTCCAAAGCCATGTGGTGGTGGTGCCCGGCATAAAACTTGGCCAGTAACTCGGCTCCAAAGTCCTTGGGCAGTGGCGTGAGTTGGGGGTCCAGGACGATGTCGTCCAGCTCTTTGGTCAGCAGTTTGCGGTGCAGATTAATGTTGGAGCTGTGCCTAGCACAAAAAAACAAAATCACAGTGGAGTGAGTATCAATCATTCTTATTTGGCCATGCAGTTAAATTCTTCAAACAGCCTCTACTCGACTAGATACCATACCCCTTCACATTTGTTTTTGTTTTTTTGCCGTACTAGAATAAAGTGTAATTGCACATCCACTACAGTAGGTGGCAGTGGCAATCTTTACTTTTTGCCATATTAGAATAAAGTGTAATTGCACATCTGCTACAGTAGGTGGCAGTGGCAATATTTTTTTGCCATACTAGAATAACGTGTAATTACACATCCACTACAGTAGGTGGCAGTGGCAATCTGTACTTTTTGCCATACTAGAATAAAGTGTAATTGCACATCTGTTGCAGTAGGTGGCAGTGGCAATCTTTTTTGCCATACTAGAATAACGTGTAATTGCACATCCACTACAGTAGGTCGCAGTGGCAATCTTTACGTTTTGCCATACTAGAATAAAGTGTAATTTCACATTTACTACAGTAGGTGGCAGTGGCAATCTTTTTTTTTTGCCATACCAGAATAAAATGTAATTACACATCTGCTACAGTAGGTGGCAGTGGCAATCTTATTTATTTATTTTGAGCGAAATTTTTTCTTGTTCCGAAGGTGCGGGGGCGTAACAGAAAGGAATTCGACAAGCAGTGCCTTAAGCTATATTTCACTGAGCAGTGAGGTTTGGCAAGTGTCTGCGCACGAATGTTGATCTTTACTTTGGGTTCGTTCGAGGTCGCGAAGATGCACGCCAACTGTTTTAACGGTTGCAAACAGCTTTTCCTGTCGCCGGGAAGTTTTAAACATATGTATCTTTAATTTATGTTGCGCTTTCGCAACAGCTGGCACTGTAACAAAATGCTTTCCGGAACATTTAGCACAAAAATAACAATACAACAGAACACATGACAAAAAACGGATATAACGTGTGTGTGTGTGTGTGTGTGTGTGTTGTTGTGTGTATATTATATATATATATATATATATATATATATATAACAATTAGATATCTTTTTATATATTAGTAGTAGTATTATGATTAACTGATTAAAAAAAAAAAGCTTTACCGCAGCCAAAGTTGCCTTTTGGCTGCATTTGAGTACATGGAATACCTTTACATTAATATCCGTAATTAAAATTGTAATGTAAGTGTATTACATGTGAAATGTTATTTCCATTAGAATCTCTCTGTCGACATGCAGTACATTTGATGCATTTGGATAGATAAAAAGCTTCTATCTACCACGTGCCTTACTCCAAATAGTTGCCTGCTACTGTGTGACTGTATAAGACGAACGCAGCTCTTTTCAGCCGGGCGCCGACAGATAAACGGATGGAGCAAGAGCAAGCAAGCATCCTGCCAGTGTTTACTGCTGTCAGCATGTCTGCACTGTGCACGGTCCTCAAATCCAATAGACTGTGACTCAATTAAATCGTCGGGGCATATTGAATGGGAGTTTATCAATTGATTCGAGCCGCGGTAATGTGATAATCAAGTCGGAGAAAGGATAGCGCGTTAGCACCGGGCCCCTGGCAAGCATGTATTCGTGTCACTCTGGCTCTCAGTTAAACATTCCAGATTTTTTTGGTCTTTGTTTTGTTTTGCCACGGCAGACCGGGTAGTATAACGTGCTCGATATGATGAACGAAATTCCCATGCGGAAGCCAGGATGGGATTACTCAGCTTTTTTTTTTCTTCTTCCACAGTAAAAGCATACAAAAAGCCATGCTAAGGGTGCAAAATGCCTTTTTTTTTTTTTTTTTGCGCTTTGCCAGTTAGCCAGGCTTCATGAGGTGGGGGAAACACAAACTTGTCACAATATAAAACTACAGTAGACAGAAAGCCCAAGGCCCACCATAACCACAACACCTTTACAGGTTAGGGAGTTCCATGCAGGGAGGTTATAAAAAATTTAAAAAATCAAAGCAAAAATCCTTATCAAAAATAAATAAAAACAAGATGGGCACATACTGTATGGAGTCACAATGGATAAGTCGAGCTTACCAGCAGTGGCAGGGTTGGTGCAGTCAAAAAGGGTCCCTTTCCTTTAATTATTTACTTCCCTATCCGACATTGTCCTGCAAGAGGGTAGAAATACATTCAATTGAGGGACCCTTTTCCGTCAATCGGGCAAGAGCGAGCCCGTCCACTCGAGCATCGTCAGCATCATGGAAGAAAGTGTGTTTGTGGGGGGGGGGGGGCACCAATCGACTGGAACGCCGACTGGAACACGTGTATGTGGGACAATATGGCATTTCCATACAGCGGATCAAAGAGAGGGCATAAATCCCGCCGTTGGATCGGAAGCCAAAATGAGGCGCCGGGAATTTTCAAAGTACTGTTTGTGTGGCTGCTTGGCAGTCGGCCAGTCAAGTTGGGGCTTCTTTTTAACAAAGTGGGACACCAGAGTGCATCCTGCTTCTCTGTGCAAACAGCCCCCATTTTTTTCTTTAAAAATTTTTTTTTTTTTTTTTTCCAAAGACTTAAGATGGCGATGCTGTCGGTGATGCTCGGGTAGGCGGGCCCAATTGTTGGGTTTGAAATACAACAACACCTTCACTGCTAATAAGCTCAAAGTGAGTCTGCAGTAACCCCCTTTCACAATTGTCAAGACTGTATTGTTATGTTGAAAGGAAATCACAAAAATGATGTAAACATTAGGGCCACATAGGTACATTTTATTTATTTATTTTTTCTAAGGAAAAAGTCATATTATCAGTTGGAAATTACAAATGCAATTGCATCTTTCCACAAGTTTATTCTAGTACGGAATTAGAGAAAAAAAAAATCGTCAAAGGAATTGAACTTGAATGTTGTAATATTCTAGATGAAAAACTGTTTGAAAACCATGACTCTTTTCTCAATGAACTGAAAAAATTTGTTAAATAACAAAGTAGCCTTAACATCTTAAAAAATGTAACTTGGATCCAGATGATTTAATTTCATGCAACC
This sequence comes from Hippocampus abdominalis, assembly GCA_018466805.1. NCBI lineage: Eukaryota > Metazoa > Chordata > Actinopteri > Syngnathiformes > Syngnathidae > Hippocampus > Hippocampus abdominalis. Next base: position 5,861,712 of record CM031700.1, read on the forward strand.
ACTTGACAAAATAAAATGGAGTAAATTCAACTGTGTGGTGAGCATGTGTGTTTGTGTGTGTGTGTGCCACATTTTTAACCCCCCCCCCTTGATGACTTTCTCCAAGCATATATATTTAATAAATGGATTATTAATGTGTAAAGTATAGATGCACAGATTGTTTTTCTTAAGAAATAAAACAAATAAAAATGTTTTTTTTGAATGGAAAATACAATGAAGCTGACTTATTTTCTGAATAAAAAAAAAACAATCTCAAATTAGTTTTTCCAAATGAAAAGTACAATTTAGGAGAGGGGGTTCGAATAAAAAAAGGTTCATAAGAAAATAATAAAAACACTTTCTTCAAACAATGACAGCTTGATTCTCGTAATTCTTTATTTTTTTGTCCAAATGTGGCCCTAATACTAAATACGAATGGATTACTCATAGTTAAACCCTAAGCGCACGCAGAGCTACAGTGAAATGTTCTAATCACTGAAAAATAATATGAATTTTTTTTAAATCCGAATACATGTGCACGCATAAGCGCGCCAATCGCCTCATTTATCAAATTTAGATTTTCTGCCCACATGTCCCACCCCCTTTCCTAGCTCTGATGAATTCTCTGTATTTATTTATTTATTTGATATATTTTGGGGATTAGGCAGAGGAGGAGGACGACAGGAAGAGCGGAACATTTTCACCTCTCCCGCCCCAACATTAATCATCGTTCAGACTCATCTTGATTTTGCACGAGTCCGACACTGGCTGCTTCTTTGCCTTTGCTGTCATTTGGGCTTCATTATGAGATTTTGAGTGCAGGTGGGTAGACATGGATATTATTGATATTTATCGTCTCCCTCCGCTGCTTTTCACTGCCGTTACCATTAACTGCTAATGGTTGACGGCAACTTCTTTTGTACGTTCACTTCGATCATCACGATATACATGACAAATTTGCATTCAATGGTGACTATTTTAACCCTGTAACTTGATCACATGGTAAGCCGTCCACTGTAGTAACCGCTGTCCCCCACCAGGGTTAAAATGAGGGTGTGCATCTTTCCAACGAAAGACGAGTCATGTCTCGACACGATTCAAGGACGTTAAAGTGGAAGCATGCCATTTGGTTTGATTCGGTGGAATTATCGATTTGAGTTGAGAAGGCACGGCTCAGTTTGAGAGGGTATGATGCATTCTTCATGTTGCCATTTGACAGGATGAGCGTGAACTCCTACGTACTGTAAATGGGGCATTTCCGTGTGTTTGTATATGTAATATATAGATATAAATATATATTAAGAAAAAATATATGTAAATAATAAAAAAATACCTATAAATAATATAATAATAATAATACATTTTATTTATAAGCGCCTTTCAAGACACCCAAGGACAAAGACAAACAAAGGAAAAATATATAATATATACATTATATATATAATATTATATAATAATATATTATTATATATTATATTATATATTTCCTTTTAGGGCTGCAACAAACACTTTTAAAAATAATCATTTAATCTGTCGATTGTTAAGTTGACGGATCGGATTAAAAATAAATAAATAAATGCAAATGTCACGTCCTCCCTTTCATCAAAAACTGGGCGTCATTTAAAATCGACAATAGAGAAAACATGCCAACATAAAAAGGTTATGATGAAGTTCCTGGTTTGGTCTGTTATATGTCGGAAAATGAGAACACCCCCCCCCCCGAAAAAAAACTGAGCGTTTGCAGGGTCTCGCATCCCATGAGGGGACTTGCAGGGGCTGGGGAGGATGAGGGGGAGAAGAACGGGGTGTATTCTCCAACATAATTAACCTTGACTCTCTCCCCGTTCGTGCCAGCCCTGCCGCAACGAGGGACTCCCCCGCGCGGCGCTGTACAGCGTGGAAAGAACAGGTTCAAGTACCTCAGTACCGAAGGCTAAAAATACGCTAAATTAAAATGAGATGAATAACTGGTGTCTCCATTAACGGGTCCAATAATGATGGCGCTTTGCTTCACTTAATCACACGGCGTCCTCTTTCAACTCCCCCGTGGTAAATAAGCCATCTTTTTGCACTCAGTGGAGAGGGGAGGAGGAGAGGGGGCGGGGCGCGGGGGGAACGCCCTCCTCTTCATAACCTAATGCCTGCATTTTTTTGTTGTTGCTAATTTGCATGAAAGCACTGATTTTCATAGTGAAGTACCTTCCTCGGAAGAATGACTGCCTACGCACGGTTCGGTTGTATTTAACTTTGAAGTTCAATACCGGTTTGTATTTAATCTTGAGGGTTATGTTTGACAAAAATACAGCATGAATATACATTTGTAGATACTTTTTACCCTTTTCACGTGACTGGCAGACTTTTTAAGTTACTGTTCATGTCAATTTTCATGGCAGCGATTAGGATTTGAAAATCAACGTTTTCTTTCAATTGTTTTCTCCTGTAATATTACAAACAAGTATTTGGGTAAACGTTTAAAAAACGTCATAATCGGGTGTTGATAAAAAAAAAATATGAGGTCTACTCAAATTTGGTGTGTGTTTTCAGAATTTCGCCCCAGGCCCAATATTGGCAACATTTCATGAAAAAAATACTTTGATCTCATAATCCATTCACCTTTTCCTCAAACGAATATGAATGTAATCTTATAACAGTCCAACATTTCATTCTTTCATTCATTCATTATTATTTTGCCGAAGCAATATTTCTAACAAAAATTGTTCAATCATTTAGTGGCACACAACAAGATATTTTAAAATAAAAACAATAAGCAAGTTCTGTAAAATTGTTCTCATCATATCAGATCATTTTGAATAACTTTGTTTGCAATTGAACATCGCTTTACACATTTATATCATACAATAAAAATCGTCGAAACATTCCAAGAATTTTAAAAACCTATCTAAATTGTAAAACTAAAATGTTCCCATCCCACGGGATTGCCACCTGTAGTTTTTTCTTCTTTAATTTCTTTCCAGTGGATTACAAATTATGTACGTACCGCAATTTGAAAAAGATGGCGCAGGTCATCGCAGCGAAAATAACGCAGAAATGATCTCGGTTCCACTTTCATTTGCATGAGAACGGTTAACGATGCAGCCCAACATTTCTTTCAGAGCGCATTTCAAACAGCAGCGTGCACGTCGAGCATAACACGCAGGCCGCTGGACCTTTTTATATTAATTGCCGAGACGGAACAGCAGACGCGAGTGCCAATTAGCTGTTATTGGCTGTAAATAAAATTAGCGGCGAGAAGAATGGAACCTGATTTATCTCCGTTATGAGTCATAACGGGGCTATTGTTATGTCAACATTCGCTAATCTCTTCGGACTTAAATGGGTTTTAGGAAAACGAGCACATCGCGCTGCCGTTTTATCGCCGCCGTTACGTGCAAAGGTGCATTATGTCATTAGCGCCGGTATCGAGGGATGGAGACGACGAGATGCCGGCACATTTCCTCTTCTTGTAACGCTCTTTGGAAAATGTTCATTATATTATTATGGCTTTTTTTAAAAATGTGTTTGTTGTTTTTGGAAACCGTAAAAATATGATGACATTACAGCTATGCTAGTAGGCTAATGACATCAAAACCAAAGCACTCAGTTTGCGCATTTACTTACTTTTTAAAAATGGTTTTAAATTAACGGCCCAGAAGTGTTCTACGACAAACGTTGACTTTGATTTACAACTGCGTTCTTGCTGAGAAACAAATCCGTCACACGTTTCGGACCATGCACAACAGTAATCGGTCCGATATTCGCACTGTTGCAAATTCAAGCAACGTTGGCCGAAACTCAAAATAATCGAAACTTTTCCGTGTTCTTTCCGAACCAGATCTGAAAGACAAGGTTTTTAATGCTATATTGGTCAGCCGTTACTTTTTAAGGTCCGTGAGATGATTCTCAAATGATATTAAACCCCTCATATTAAAATATTAACATGGGCACCATTTTAAAAGCGGGTGTCAATTGCTTGCCGTTTATTTTTTTTTTTTTTCTTTGCTATTGGCGAATAGCAGCGTACACTTGAAACATTTTTTTCATCCCCATCGTGTTACAAATCCCAACGTCTGGTTATCACCTCTTGTAGCGATTCTTAGTACATAAACAAACAACGGCTTTCCGTTGTCAGATGACGCGTGATGTCAGCACAACACCAAAAGGTCAGCCCCCCTTTTTTTTTTTCCCACCCCCGAAAGATACTGGTTTGTATTCCTTTCACGGGTGTGCACTCGCCTGAGGCAACAGCGATGCGCTGCACCTGCCACATGCGATAACCCCCCCCCCCGCTGCTACTGTGGACCTGCTGTATATTCCGCAGCAGGGTTGGTGGGGACGAGGGGGGGACGTCTGCGTGTTAACAAGCCCGGGTCTCGGCTCACCTTCCGTGCTAATAAATGCAGCGGTTTGACTAACAGCTGTCAATGCTAATGCATGCACCTTCACCTCTGCGTGACAAGGCAGGCGTGGAGAGGGCAGGTAAACAAAACTGCAGCTGGAGGGCTTGACAGCCGCGGCTTTTTACCGTGTGTGTGTGTGTGTGTGTGTGTGTGTGGTGGGGGCGGGGGTTCATGTTGACACCTGCCACTTCTGAACTTGACGGGAAGCAGACGTCATGGAATTTGAGCGTATTTATTTATTTTTACACGTTCGACTAACTCGCGGCTACCAGGCGAAACGCTATGCAGGTTGATTTGAATGCCCTTTTGAAAGTTACGGATTTAGCGTCGACGGCGTTTTCCGGGTGGCGATTCGGTGTAAACGGCACGGACGGTGAACGGCAGGGGTGCGGTTTACCGAACTCTTGCCGACAGAGGTAGTATCAGAACTGTGACAGAGGCTGGACTTGATTTCCGGACCGCGTGGCAGTGAAAGCTATGCCGCTTTCCGACTGTTTTATATCTCTCGCCTAGCGCTAAATATTTCACCCTCGGAGGATAACATGAGAAGCTGCCCACTGTCGTGACCGCTCTCCCTGAAAGGGTTATTAGTTTTGCTGAAATATTGTAATGAAAGCCACATCCCTGCCGTGGATTGTTTTAGAATGCTAAGCTCTTCGGTTTTAGAAAGCTAAGCTACTGGTTTCTTTGCTAACATTGAACAGGTGATTTCGTGCCCGATCTTCTGTTATGACCGATGCAGCTTTTTTGCGTGATAAAGACAGTGTCAAATATCAAAGCCGTGACTGTAGAGTAATCAATCATCAAGCACTAACCTGTCACGACTCCGTCGGGAAGGGAACGCGGCGTTGCAACCAGCCACAGTGCACACATGCATCTCTTTGAGGTGCACGTTCTTGTAGTGCAGTTTCATGCTGTAGGAGCTTTTGAAGCTCTTCTTGCACACGTAGCAGATCTTGGGGTCCGGACTAGAGCACGGGTCTCCGTCCGGCGACTGGGAAGTGGGGAAGTTGGGCGGGCTGGCGCCGTAGCCCATCGAGGAGATGAAACTCCCGTGCAGGGCGGCCATGCTGGCGGCCGCGGCCGCCGCCCGCCCGCCATTCCGCCATTGTAGAGGCCGTACTGGCTCATACAGAACATGTCGTAAGTGGGGTCGTTGAGCTCTTCCTTGACCTTGATAGAATCCTGGTGAGGGGATGGCGAGAGCTGACCCTTGATTCCATTTCTTTCCTCAAATGGCCTTCTTCGCGGCCATCGTCGTGGTGGTCTTTGTCACTTTTGGAGTGTTTCTGCTGCTCCTCCACATCCATCATCTCGTCCCGGTAATACATCTTTGAGTCCGAGGTTTCCGACTCGTTCTCAAAGTCTCTTTCGTGGTCTTGGTCCTCAGAAGTGTAGCTGTCCATACAACGTAGGTCGCTTGAGCTTCGGAGCTCCCCCCTGCCGTCACTGCCGTCTCCTTCCCGGCATTCGTCTTCACTTTGTCTCATCACGCCACGCAGAGTTATGCCGGGGCTCATCTCATCTTGGGAAGGGGATTGCTGCCCGCTACCGCCGCTGTGGTTCCCTGTGCCGCCGCCGCTGCTGCTGTTGTTGTTGCTGTGGTAGTTTCCGTTCATTTTGACGTGCGTGTTGTAAAGGAGCGGTGTGGAGTGGTGGTGATGGTGGTGGTGGTGATTGTGGTTCATGTGATCGTCGTCATCGTCCTTTGTCCTCGTAGACATCCGCCACGTCGATCACTTCCTTCTCGATCTTCACGGGCATGCTGGATTTACGAGGCTTTTTCTTGGGCATGGGGTCAGCGGGGCCCGTCGTGGCCTCCTGATTGCCACCAGACGCGTTCACGCGATGAGACGTGGCTCCCATCTCGGACATGTGAGCGTTATTGTGTGAAGCCACGGCCGCAGCCAGCATCTGCTGTTGCTGGTCCATCAGCGTGGTGCTGTTGGTGGTGGTGGGCAAAATGGGGCGCGTTTGCAGTGAAACCGGCGGACTGACGAGGTCCGCCGAGGTCAGTAACGTACGATAGAACGGAGGCACGGGTTGGACTGGCTGCACGGATTTAAGAGAGGGGAACACCAGCGGGCTTTGCAGTGGGGACTGAAGCATGGGGTCTACTGGTGGAGTGGTGAAGCCCAGCGGTGGCCTGCCAGGACTGGTAAGGGCGAAGCCACCATTTTTTGTACTTGAGATGACTGGCGTACTGGAGTTGGAGTGGCCACGGATGAGGTCCTTGTCACGGTTGTTGCGCAGCATCGGCATGTGCAGCCGCGGATTTGGGTTGGCGCTGTGACGGTTGCGGCTGCGCAGGGAGCTGAAGACCATATTGCAGCCCTCGATGGTGCAGCGGTGCTTGATCTTCAGGTGCACGGCGTTGTAGTGTATCTTCAGCGTGCCTTTGTCGTAGAAGGTCTTGCCGCAAGAGTTGCAGCACACGCGGCCTTTGCGCGGGGTGGAGGCCATGCGGCGCATGCGGTGCAATTTGGAGGAAAACGGAGAGTGGGTTATGCACTTGGACTGCTCCTCCTTGACAAAGTGGTGGTGACCCTGGTGGTCGCTCAGCGCGTTGGGCTGCTGGGACTGGTTCTGGGACTGCCGTTGACTCTGCTGCTGTTGCTGCTGGCTCATCTGCTGTTGAGCCTGCTGCAGGGATGGAGACGGCGAGATGGGGGACGCCCTGTTGCTAGACTCCGTTTTAGGTTCAATGTTGCTGTTGCTGTTGTTCATGGCGCCGAGTGGGCCGCGGCTCGGACTCTGGCCGGTACGAAAGGGCGACAGGGACACGTCCGACTCGCTTGTCTCCACCTGTTCCACTTGGTTGGGCAAGCTGGGCTCCCGGAGCCGGAGAGCGGATTGTTCCAGCGGCGGCAGTCCGTTGGGGGGCAAGCCGAGCATGGGGGCGGACACGGGGTTGATATACTGGAAAGGTAGAAGGAAGGCTAAGCTGTTGGGGATATTCTCAAAATGGTGAATGCTCGATGGGCTGCTATTTTCTAAATGCGTAAGTAGTCCCGGGCTGCGTGTCCTGTTGTTGCTCTCAATGAACGTCCTAATCCCGGAGTCGGTCTTGGCGGAAGGAACAGTAACGGCCTGCCCTTCCTTCTCTTGAATGGCCATCAGCTCCACAATGGACTTGGTCTCACCGAAGCGCAAGAACTGCTGCAGGGTGATGATCTCCTCTTCTCGGGACATGATGGTCCAGCGGTCCAGCACCTTGCCCGCAGTGTCCTATGCACCCCGGAAGAGACACGAGAGAGAAAAAGAACCATTTTATTGATTGAGCTTAATAGTCGAGTCAAAGATAAGACGGGGCAGAGGTTAGCAGTTGCCGTAAAGCTCAGCAGTGAGAAGAAACTCCTTTAGGCATTTTTGGGGGTTTTTTTTCGGTAACTGCCCGGAGAATAGATGGGCTCCTTAGTTTATGACAGAGATCCATTCCTACGGTGGTGACATGACCTGCTTTTGTACACCATTTAGTAGCAGGCGTTAAATGACCTAAGTGCAGTAGGAAAGCCATAATTCCAGTCAATATTTGTTTGAAAAGTTCTTCTGCACCTCACGTCACGGTTTGTAACCTCAAAAATGCCGTCATTCAGTCCTGTCCCGAACCGAGGACCCGAGTACGCAACATAGGAATGATTTTAACCTCACGATGAAGGGACATTCATCGCTGAACGCTTTTCGTGAAAGATGGAAACTCTTGTGTCCGACTCCCTCTATGCAACACCGCACCTTGGGATCATCACTACCCGTGTGAACCAGGGGAGAAAAAAAAAATGGTCTCGGGGAGTTGAGTGTGGCTTTGCTTGTAACACGGGACATAAATACCGAATGACAAATCTGCTTATGTTTGACATTTCCAATAGGCGCATTTATCTCCTGAAATGCTTGGGAAGGGCTTGAATTTCTCCAGTGGGACTTGGATAATATTCCAAATTGTAAATCGCGTCCCTCGTTGGGAGAGATCAAGCGTTCTCATTGTCAAACATCAGGATCTTGAGCAGGTCTTGGAAAAGAATGCCGGCCATCTGTGCTCTCTTCTCTTAAAAGTTGAAAACAATTATCAACTAATTCCTGGCTGACACCAAATAGTGCACCAAAAAAAGCTTCCTCTCGGAAACAGGCACGAGTGACACCGAGGGAATAAACACGAGCTCGTAACAATTAGTCACATTGATATGAACACATTTCATCCGTTCCTAGCTGCTGGCATTTATGAAAGATAAATGGCGACGGCGGCGCACCAAAAGCTGGAGGAAGAAAAAAAAAAAATCAACATCACAAAGCACAAAGGGCCTGTAAGGAGAAAACAGAAATAAATGTTTAAAGAGAGAAAGCGAAAGAGACACAGAGGAAAGGAAAAAAACTGAAAAATAAGTACGAGGGATTTGATTTCATGCCCTCAGATATTGGAGAGAAGTGGATTCTTCTGAGACCAAACATCAATAGTCACCAGGGTATTTGTTGTTAAATATACATTAAAAAACATTTTACACTTTCATTCTGTGTATGAGCTGGAGTTTTTGCCTGAAGGTATGACTTTAAATTCGAGCCCAAGCCACTATTATTTCAAACTGCATGGCCATCTGGGCATTAAGCGGCTTCCAGTGGATTCCTTCCAGTGGATTAAATTGAAACGAAATAAAAAGGCAGATATCTTCAGTCACTTTTTTTTTTATTTAATTCCAGCAGTTTTTTTTTGTTTTTTTACGTTAAGACAAGAGGAGTCAAATGTTAATAGCATAAAATGTGACACTTATCAAATGCAAAAAACCTGTGCGTCCACGTTGTTGCTTAAAATGCTAAGCATCTTTTCATGGATGAATTAAAAAGAAAAAAAACCAACAACAAAATCGTAAAGTTTAGGATACAAATGTTTTTTGGATCAACACGGCAACAAGAAACTCGTGCACTTTTTACATGCAAATGACTTTTTCTATACAGTGGTACCTCTATTTAAGAACGTCTCTTCAATCCGAAATGTTCAATTACGAAACGCCTCAAGAGCAAAACATTGCCTCTTGTTACGAAATAAATTTCAACTCTCATTTATTGTGCAATAGTCTAATTGCAACATGTATTTGTTCCATATTTTGATGCATTTTTATGCTTTAGAAAACATTTATGTCTGAATTTTGGGGGGCTTGGAACGGATTAGGGCATTTGCATGGAAAATGCGTCCCTACTTACAACATTTTCTAGTGAAGAAATTTCTTCTAGACCAATTAATTTTTAAGTTAGTAGCGGTACCACTGTACTGCCATGCCTTCAAATGGAATCAGAATTATAATCTTCATTTCTGTCCACGGTGAAGTTAGTCAAACAAAATGCGTACTGGCCCCACTTTGAAAAAGATCTCGTCCTGGAGCCCACTACGTCAAATCCACTTCCCCTCTTGAGCCACGTAGCAAAACTGCCATTAGAAGCACTTTTTTTTCCCAAGTAGGCACTCATCTCCCAATTAGCTTAATGTGGCCCTCTTCCTTTCCAGGCATGCCCCACCTCTCTACCAGTAAAATCTCATCAATCCTCCAGCCCTCCCCCATGTCCCCCAGCGCTATGACATATTAGTCTGTCATTATGCGTCCCAGAGTCCTATTGAACAATGCGGCTAAACCGCTGTTTGCCAGGTTAATGACTATTAGCAAAATAATTACGACGGCCGAGACGATGGCGGGGGGGCACCCGGCTTTATTCGCTAGACAGCCCGCTGCTGTTAGTTTATTTTATCTGCCAGCCTCCATGTCGCTTAGAATTAATCCAAGCGACGGCTGTATTTATTAATCTCTCTCGGCGGCTGCGCGGCATTCTTTAATTCGCGGCTGGCTCCATTACGCGGGTCGTGGGCTGAATGGTGTTTAGTGGGTTTTGTGGAAGGTGGGGTAGGGGGGCGGTGTTGTGTTCACCTCGCAAATTGCTGACGACGACGACGACGAGAGCAAATGATGGCCTTGTCATGGGCCGGGGCGCAGCTGTCAGTTAAAACAAATCGGGCTATTCGCGCAATTAGCGGCGGCGGGCGTCAAGATGGATCAAGATCCTTGGTGTGCGGCGATGTTAGGTTGCAAAGTGCGAAGGGATTAACAACATGACATGCATATGCCAGAAGTAATTACTAGTCGTACTCTGTGATTGGTTACGAGCTACGGAGCCTTTTTTTCCCATTGCCCACAACGGAAGAAATGTTCATCGTCCTAATGGACCGGATCGTGGATTGTTCTGATTTAAAACTTTTCACAGTCAGTCTAAATATAGTCTGTTTCTGTAGTTTTCATCTGTGACGTCTAAATAAGCGTGGTACACTGAATAGATCGCAACTGGACTGCTTTGTCTTCGAAGACGGTGACCCAATCATCCGAGTCGGTTTCTTCAAATCACTTATTTAAAAACAATCCACAACATCCACAAAACAATTTTGGAACGGGAGAGTTGTGGTCGGCAACGTTTTGTACAGCAACCGATAAAGATACTTGGAATTCTAAAGATGTTTCCATTGGTCGTACTACGTTGGTTATACATGTCGTCGGAACCGGAACACGCAGGAGTACAGAGAATCTGATTCTGTTCAAAAGCCAGTGGACTTGGGACGGCAACACAGTTCCACCGCAACGAGGGCGCTTGGAATGATCACGTTAGGGACGCGGGGTTCTCACAGTGGCAAAGTGAAGCATGGGAACCGCATTGATTCACCAATCACCTTGCAGTGGATGCGATCTCCATGGAGCCCCGAGGGAGGCCGCATTGATTTCCAGCCCTGCTCTCAGATCCAGTTTCTTAAAAAAAAAAAAAAACATCGCCGTATGCCTGTGTTCGTCACTTCAAGGAAGGTTAAGCAGAAGTTCCTTGTGATCTGAGAAGGTCTTGAACCTTGCCTCTTCCCTTTTTCCATATTCCCGTCTCTCTCCCCACCCCGTCTCGGGGCCGTATGAATAATGGAGAGGATCGAGTGGCGAGCGAGGTGCCACTGGGGATGGTTTCACACAAAGCACACTGCCTGGAGCCATCACATCAGAGGCCAAGAGCTCCCAAGACGCGTACCGGTTCCCCCCATTGGCTCCCTCGTCGCGGGTCAGAGGTGAGCGAGCGAGCAAGTAGCTCTGCTTCTTCCTCTGTGATGGACCGCTGGGAAATCAGTAGCTGCGTCCAGACGTGGGTGGAGGACATTTGTAAGAATCAGAGAGGTTAAAATTTGCACTGTGTGATCATGCTAAATAGCTCGTTCAAGCCATGCACGTCGGAGGCTTTTGACCTTACGTCTACCTTGCATGGATGCTGCTTTGTCCTTTTGTTCTACTGCTGTCCCCCCCCCCCCCCCCCCAAAAAAAATTGGTTGACGTCAACACAAAAACCATACAAAGACTTGCAAATATGAAAACAGATTACAGTAATTGATGCTTTCCGGCTGTCTTTCATTACACATACACACACACACACACACACACACACACACATCAGTTTTGTCGCCTATCCCAGATTCTTTGGCGGTTTTTGCACGAGGATCAATGCCAGGTTTTTGTTCAAGTTGCGCTGTGATGCTAAATATGACAATGAAACGTTTCTTTCTTTTTCAAAGTGCAAAAGGCGAGTGTGCCGTCGCGAACTGAGGTGGAGCCTTCCGCTTGGCGGAAGAATGATGAAATGGTAAAAAAAAAAAAAAGACGCGGCTGTTTTCATTGTTGCCGAGGCGGAGCCTCCTCGACTGGATGAGAAGAAGCCGCGGGGCGATTTTCACTGCTGGCTGACACCGACCAACGGGCCTCGACGTTCAACCTGATTTAACTCGTGGCTGTGGTTAAAAATTCATGGCTGTGTGTTAGTTGTTAAGGTGCTAAAGGCACACCAATCGACTAGAGGAAGATTTATTGTTCAGTCCAGAAGAGGGGGGAGGGGGGGGGGTAGTTTTCACCACTGAAGGATAAGTCACGCTCTATCCTTTCCCATTATCCAGGTGGCCTCAGGTAAACTTTTTTTTTTTTTTTTTTTAACTCGGTCTGCTCCCACTCAGTTGTCTTTTTTCATTATGTGTAACAGAAAGTAAATCTGTCATTTGGGCGGAAAAAAAAAAAATACAAAGATTTCCTAACCCCTGATTCATCTAACCCCTCTGACCTGCACCGCACTTTTTTTTTTTGTTCTTGAGCCATCTTTAAAAAGTGGAAAGGACAGTCGTTTGGACGGAGCCCAAGCACAGATGCAGATGGACAGCACATGGAAGCCATTTAAGGCTCCGGTGTGCAGCAAGAACAGAGCAATCCCTCACAGTTCAGAACCTCTGCCGAACCGCCGGCGACTTCCAATGGGAGCGGCGGCGTCTGCTCTGAACTATTGATTGGCTCTTTTCACAAAGCCGTGTTAGCTCGCCTCGCCCAGCTGCTCACCCTAGACAAAACTCAGTGGACCTCGCGCGGAGCCAGAGGGAACGCCTCAGAGAATTAGAAGAGAGGTGGAATGATGGTTCCCATTTAATTGAGGATGATTCGTGTGATGTGCCGGGTTCTGGCCAGGTCTGTCGCGGGGGTCTGTGAGACAGATGTGGTGGGGGGGGGGAGGGGGGGGGCGGCACCACCGCCGAGCCTAGGGGGGAGCAACGAGGCGGCTAAGAAATGGTGGCTGACAACCTGCTTTTCTCCCCCACTACTCTTGTATCACATCTCCTTTGTTCTGATGACTACTTTGGCAAAATGAATGCTTCATTACTTCGTTATTTTTCCTCATCACTGATGTGACTTTTGCGCTTCTTGCTGATATTTTGCTGTGCTGTTGCGAAATCTGCATGCATTAGTTTGTCGCGTCTAAATGTCACTCATCAGATGAAGCTGACCTCGCACTACAGAATTTTTTTTTACATGTAATTTTAGTTCTAACATTTTTGTCTTAAATTGTTTGATAAAGTCTTCAAGACAAAATTTGACAAACTATTCGACAGCCTCTATTCTGTGATCCGACACCCTGTATTCTAGACCTACAAAAATGCTCTGACAGACATTCTAAAATGACACCATTGTCTAAATTCATTTGGGTTTTTTTCAACCTGACCACACTACTGGATGTTCTGGGTGTCACACGGACATATAAAAAGTACAACTTCATTCTGTTTTTATTCATTAGTCTTTGCTGACTTGCAGTGCATCGCTTCCTTATCATCGCACCAACTTCCTAAACCAGTTACTTCAGTGTGACAGTGTCCAAAGGAAATAGAACAAGACCCTTCAAAATAAACCCTAACACATTTAGAGTTGTCGGCGTTTCTTCTGAGGAGAGCCTACAACGAGAATAAGCTAATGGACTCTTTACTTAATGTGATCAGAGCCGTTATTGACATGCTGCCAGGAAGATGCAAGACCATTAACTGGAGCCTCTCTCGCTCTCTTTCTCTGTGCTCGTCAATCCGCCCCGCCCCCTCATTACCCCCTTCCACTCTCACTCTCACACCCTCACACCGGCTCACATGCAAAAGGGCCACAAGGGGGTCGGCGTGCCCTGAAGGAGCACGTGTCTGTCACATTAACTAGCAGTCGGCCCTATAGAACGTTGGTGTAAATTGGCTACGTGTTAATAGGAACTCCTGTTAGGTTTGCAGATGTAAAGGAATGAGTTCAAAAAAAAAGATTCATCTTCACTCAGTAGCTTCATGACAGTGCCGGAAATCGGAATCGGTTAAATTATGAATTGACGATGGTCAAATATTCAATACACAGACTTATTTTTTCCCACCTGCAAGATTGAAATTCCTATTTAGAAAATGTCAACATGATTCTTATCAGATGGACACTTGAGCTGAAGTTTTACTTTGTGTCTCTAATGACCAAATCGGCGCTCTATTTTTAAACCTCTTCCCTTGAACGTGTGCCCGGCGCGCAGCTCGGCTCATCCGTCTTGGGAGGGCAGAAGCGGCGTAACGTACACGGCGTGCTGGAACACATCAACCCATGTGGCTCGGCCGGGTACGGTCGGCGTGTTGAATGCGATCAAGCGGCACCGGCAGGAAGTGGCGCTCGAGTCTCTCTCGTCCGCCGTCCCCGTGTTCCGAATACGGTGATTACGACGTTCAAAAATAAACAGCCGTACCATCTGGCGCTACGTCCTGTACGGTAACTTACACGGCGAGGAAAAGCTGTGGACCATCAAAATGTACAGAATGGAGACCGGTCACGGGAAAGACACGCTAGTTTGACTCACGTCTGCGTGTGTAAAGTTATCCCCGGAGAGGAATTTATTCTGTAATTCGTATTCGGATAGTAAAATTATCAAAGCGGAGGAATGCGTATTGTATAAGCAAGGGGTTCTCAAAAGGGGGTCAGCGAGTCATCGCTCGGGAGTCCCCAAAATAATGTCCAATGAATCATGACATGAATAAAAAACTATTTTTTTTAGGTGCATATCATTCATAAGGGGTTTAAAATAAGCGATAACCATAGCATACGAGAATAAAGTTGTAATTTAGAACTATTACTTGTTAAACGAGATTTTCTTCCTTCGTTAAACTTTGACACCTGTTAAAGGGAAATTAAAAACCAAAAATGTCTACACACTGGCCTTCAAAGTTAAATACCGTATCGGCCCGAATATAAGACGGCCCTGATTATAAGACGACCCCCTCTTTTTCAAGACTCAAGTTTGAAAAAAGACTTTTTGAACACCAAATTAATTTTTATACAGAAAATAATGACAGTACATCGGAAACAAATGATTATAGCAATATATTTGAGAGAAAAAGCATCTCGAAGTTTACACCATAACTTCTCCTCAGCTGCCGGTTAACCTGGCCGATCTGCGACCCACTTTTCTCTCGATTGTCGCCACGTTATCTCTTCTATTATTTTCTTCTCTTTTCTTTCTTACCGCTATTTTTTATTTTTCTTCTTCGTGCTACCGCTATTTTTATTTTTATTCTTATTCTTTGTGACAGGGGTTCATTTTGGCCTGGGGAGTCAAGTTCAGCATTCGCCTCAATGATATCTGGCGCCATCGAGCGTCGTGAATGGGTATAATGTCTAGACCCCGAATATAAGACGACACCCACTTTTCTTATTTCAATGCAAAAAACACCGTCTTATATTCGGGCCAATACGGTACAACTGAACTGCACGTAAGTATATTGTATGGGACCCATTGTCTAGTTATTATTTTGTTTGGACATTTCGTTTCGTTCGTCTTCATTCAGGGAAACACACGGACATTGGGGTTAATTGGCATCGGGATTTTGAGAGGTTTCTACACTGGACCCAAAAAGTTTGAGAACCCCTGGTATAAGGTACTCCCCCGCCCCCGTGACATCGGTTGAACGACGGGGGTCAGTCGAGACTGCCGAGCCGGCAGATGTCTGATCCATCCGCCGCACATCTGGCCCTCAGCACACTCAATCCATTTCACTCCACTTCTCCTTTTGAGATGTTCATTGTTCCTCGCGGTCCACTAAACTCAGCACCCCCCCCCCCCCGCCCCTCCCCACTCCGCCTCCCGCCGCCGCCCGCCCCACCCCTTCTTTTGCTCTCCCCTCGCGGCCCACAAATATTCATCCATCATCATTCATTTGAAGTGGGATTTCGACTTCGATGCTTTTTCAAAACGGTCTTCTGTGTTTTTAGGGCAAGGCGGTTCCAACAACACACGCGGTGGCACTAAGTGGCAGGCCAGTGAATGCAATCGCTCTTGCACCAGCAACTGACGGCTCAGATTCAACATCAGCACGCAAAAATATGACCGAGTACGCGCGATTTGACGTGTTCCGACAATGGGGCCTGTGTGAAGTTTATCTCAAAAGGCTTATAATCCCTTCAAAATGAAATTGAAGCACTTTGCTGTCCCAGTCGGCATGCATTCATCCACTGTCCTGCGGCTCAGGTTTCTGCTGTTTCTATTCAAAAAGTTGTTTTTTCAATTCGAGTTTGTGCAGTCATACTGTTTGGGCAGCGTAGCTGTCAGTTGGTATTGGCAGCACTTTTATTGGCCGTGTTGGCACCACGGTTATCATAGTTTGGGGATTTTTCATCATAGTTGGTTTTCATTTTGTTTGGACTTTTGTTGGTTTGACTCATTTTTTACAGCGGATTTTTGTGTGTGTTTTGTTTAAATTTTTGGAAAACGCTTAATTTGACTTTTTAGATTTCGTATTAGTTTTAGGTTTATGCATTTCAAATCAACCTTGAAAGCCCATGTATGAGACTAATTGACCAAGTTGATAACGAGGGACATTTTCGCTATAACTGTAATTAGTTTTAGTTCATTTTATGAATGAAAAATGGAGTTTCAGATTTTCTTTTTTTAAAGCACCATCATTTATTTTTTTTGTCAGTCTTGCAATCATGTTTGGTCAATCCAGTAGTTTTTGTCTTTTTTTAAATTGTATAAATAATGCATCAAACCTTGGAGGATTCTCAGTGTGAAATTGAAATTGAAATCTCAAGCTTTAAAAATAGCTGGTTTGACTTAATGAGGTAAAAAATAAATAAAAGGAAAATAGGCATGACTTGTTCATCTAGCAACGTAAACCACTCATTCAATCATACTGGATACATTTGCACCTAAACATAACTCTGTAAACATCTTTAGGCTTCCAAGTGTGCACGTGTTTGTGTGTGTGTGTGTGTGTGTGTGTGTGTAACGCTATCTTCCTGTGTTTGCGTCTGGCCTGGGTCGGCAGTGCTGTGCAGTATATTGCTATTGATCCTCGGTAGCCTTGCGGTCTTTAGGGTTCCTGTCAGCCGACCAGTTAGCCCTGTATGCCCTTTTGTAGCGCTACAAGCTCAACAGCCATCACAGAAATCCAATACGGGCGGATTCAGCCGCGGCTAGCACCACTAGCCTAGCGCGACGTCCCGCGAGGCCGGCGAGTCAATGCGATGTCAGTGTAGCGTCTCACCTTGTGAACTTGTTGCCGGCCTAATATGTCACACTAATACGTCTCCCTATATCGTCCCAAATGCAATAAGTATGGATTTGCTAATGTCTGCATCTTGTTAGAACGCAAAGGCCGGGTGGATTGGACGGGCCGCGTGATAGTAATCGCCTCGAACAGGGTGTCTCTGCCTGTCGCTTAGCGGTACGACGGAGGAGGGGGTGGTGGAAGAGGCGGCTTCTGGGAATTCTAAGCAGCTCTGGGAAATTTTACCGAGGAAAAAGAGAAGCGACGGGGAGAGATAACATTGAGAGAACGATTAGGGGGGGGAATAAAACGAGGTGTTAGCCGCTAGCTGCCTTTTGTCTATTGATCAAGAGGTAGGTTTGAGGTCTTAAAGGGCTCATACCTGGTTGGTTGTTGGCGTTATGTACTAACCGCGCTTGCTAATTGATTTGTTGTTTCTACAACAGGAGCGGGAAGGCGGAGGTACTTGGGGAAGGATAATGCCAAATAAAAGGTGAGTAAGTGGTCAAATTAGCGCTATTATTCAAGTGGTAGAATTTCAAATGTTAACCATATCAACATTTTGGGGGCGGGGGCAAAATAGGCCTGAGAAGTCACACACAAAAGTCAAATGTAATTCTTGCCTTTGAATGGGCTTTCACTTTTTCTTTGGCTTTCCGGAAAACCTTGTTTCAAAAGAAGGGCAGAGGAAGAACTGAATTTAGCACTTAGGTTAGCAAGACTTTGATTTGTCGCAATGTCGCTCAGTCTTCCAGCAACCACTGGGTCAACCTGTTTTTTTTACAATCGTTACAGCTTTGTTGCAATGTGAAGGATTTTAATGTCACAAATAGGCTTCCACCAAATCGAATTCCACACACACGTCCCAAAAAAACATCTTAATGATGGACATATCTCTCCCATGACTACACCTACTTTTTGTACCACGCCAAGCTTGTACTGCGCCAGTTGCCAACAAAGAATATGCGGCTTCTTATGAACATGCAAAGGCCATGCTTGCCACCGGCCATCCCTGCAGGCATGTGTGTGTGTGTGTGTGTGTGTGTGTGTGTGTGTGTGTTGCTTGAGAGTGAGAGAAGACCAGTGTGCACCTCTTTGATGTGTGTGTGTGTGTGTGTGTGTTTGAGAGGTGAGTGAAACAGCAGAGGGACTGTGTAATCCTCTGACATGCCTTTGGAAAAATACAAGGATCCCTTTGACAGTGGCTCAACGACAGGCCCCTGCGGCCAGTTAGTGTGTCCACATGTCCGCGTGGCGTACACACACGCGCGCAGCGTGGAGTTGCCTCATCGCTAAAACATATACTACCTACATTGTCATGCGCCGCCACGATTCTAGCCAAGCTGGGGTGCACTACTGTTTTGACACGTGCGTACGCACGCACACACACAAACACACACACAGTGGAACGTCGAACATGGAATGTGATCTGTTCAGTGACGCTGCTTGTTCGGATTTCGGAATTTTTCCATTGCGAAATGGTCCGTTCCTGGGTCAAACGATCGCCATCATAAAAACTGTGAGTTGTCACCGAACGAGCAATGATTTAAAAAAATCTTGAACTGTCATACCATAAATTAAAAAAACAAAAATAAATTCCAAACAGATTGAGTCCATCATTACGATCTGACAACATCGCAATACAAACACTTTCGGTGTGTGTACCTTATGAAAAGAACATGACACATATCTATTAGACACACGGGCTAATGTTGTTTCCAAGCAAACAATCGTAGACATTTCACCTCCTGATTGTCTAATCGCCCATCTGACGCCGTCGATGGCCGCACCTCTTAACCCAGAGATACTTGCTAATGGCCCGCACAATGGAATTATTTACTAGCCGGGCAAATGGGTCAAATTGTGTGCGTGTGTCAGTGGTGCCCCCCCCCCCCCCATACACTCACACTGAATAAAAAAGGGGGGAGTAGTGGAATCATTGAAGCATGCGGAGAGGGGACGCAGAGTGGAGCGAGTGGCGATGGCTAAAGTGAAAAATCATGCCACGGTGCGGAGGGGCCCGCCGGCATCCGCGGGGACGAGGGACTACATCCATGCTGGCACTCAAGTGCTCTTAAACACTCCCTCTTATGTTCACCCCCCCAAACACACACACACACACACCCTTGCCTGTACCTATCTTCGGTCCCTTACCCCCCACACACCCCAGCTCCCGTGTCCCTCATCATTCCCAGGCTCTCCCGCCTCGTTCCGGTCCAGGTCCAAATGGCAATTTGCTGTACAAGTCGCACCACATGTCGGGGGGGCTGTAAAGGCCTTGTTGACAACGTGGAAAATAGATCAAGAAAAAAAAAGTGTTTGTTTGTTTAGAAATAACTCCCGGTTAATCGTTAGTTGGTAGCACGGTGTGGTAGTGGTTAGCAGCGCCCTGTTTTGGCACAAGCATCCGACCTCTCACCACCCAAATTTTTGAATATGTTTCTTTAAAAAAATATATATAATTTTAGCGCTTCCACGTGGACTTAACTTGGATCAAATTGCAAGCACACAGTGCAAATGTGACGAGTGGATGATATCTGACAATCAACAACACTGCAATGTGTCACTTGCTGGGCTTTCACCAATCCTGATGAAACACACTAGCAGACGGACCTTTTCATTCTCTCACCTCGGGGCTGCATGGCAGACTTTCTCTTCGAGCAAGCCGACTATGCGGGTGTGTGTGTGTGTGTGTGTGTGTGTGTGTGTGTGTGTTTGCACAGAGGTGCTTGCATTGTAGCCATATTTCCCCCTGCCTCTAATTAGCACGCAGGAGTCCTGGGGGCAATCAGAGGTGAGGGTAATGAGAGGGGAGGGGGAGCAGACGGGCGAGAGGGCTGTTGTTGTTGGTGGGGGGCGCGATTGAAGAGCACGTCCTTTTATTATCACGTTCTTGTCCCTGATGTGACACATTGCACATTTCATATCGTCTCTCATGTCAAACGCATCCTTGCTCTGTGAGCGGATCAAGCGGAGATGCTCGGTCATATATTACATATCCTCTGTGAAGAACCACTCATATTAGTGTCGTCCTGATGAGCTGAGACGTCTTCAGAAAAAGTCTGTCGGTCGCTAGAAAGAGCAGCACAATGGCCATTCAAGTGATCGTGTGAGAAGAATTGTTGCAATTTCTTACATTCTATTGAAGTGGCCTTCACGGTGTTTTTCTGAAGTACATTTTATGTATTGTGCTGTAATGTAAGTGTTACGTATGTGTGCTCTTTTTCATTATTAAAGTAGACGTTATTGTTTTTTGTAGGCGACAGGAACGGATTAGTTGCATTTCTATTGATTTCAATAGGAAAAGATGATTTGAGATATTGAGCTTACATGTTAAGATGAATTCACCTGTTTGATGGCTGTGTGTGTGTGTGTGTGTGTGTGTGTGTGTGTGTGTGTGAGTGTGCGTGTGTGTGTGTTCTTCACAGAGGACATAAATATATAATTGAAATTGAATGTTTTGACGAGCCATAATTATGGAGTGTGTAAAATGTTTTTTCAAATGTTTTGATTTTAAATGTATTATTGTGTTTTTTTAAAAGAAGTTTTCTTCTTCCTTTTTCTTCACGGAGTAGCAGATAAAATAAGCCTAAAATTATTTAACATATTTTACATATATCTGTACCATTTTTTGCAATCAGCTTTTGCATTAAAAAAATATTGTATTTTGTAAAAAGAAGGGAAGAAAAATTTTAAATGTAGATATTTTTTTCCTTGACTTTATTTTCCTGACAAACTGGCTGAAAAATTAAATGACTTAATAAAAATAGTCCAATTTAAGAACATTGAAAACCAGATTTTTTTCCCTGTTATTTCATATTTTTAGAGGTGTTGTTTTGTGATCTATGTCATTCTTGCATGTGCGCGTCTGAAATTCAAACAGCACAAGATAACTCTTCCCCTCCGAAAGCTTCATTGGCCCAGGCTTTTGAGTGATGATTAAAATAATATGCGCGCTCCGAACGGCAACACATGCGCCGCACGTGGCCGCAAAGAAGCCAGACAATTGTGACTCGGAGGACGATGCCGACAACTCTGTTTATGCCGTATTTCTTGGATGTTATGTCTTCACACGGCGCTATTTGCATCTGGGCGCACTCTGCTTTGTGTTACGGCATCGTGTGCAGGCGCAGGAAGTCATTTTTCTTAAATATTACCGGAACCTGTTTTGTTGAAACATCTTTTAGCTTACATACAACTGGAGAATGCCCAGCAGGGTTCGTCGTGTTCGATGACAGCCACGTGTTTTACGGCGAACCGCACCAAGGCTTTAAAAAAAAAAAAAAAAGGAAAAAAGTTTCTGCGTATATGTACATACATTATGTGTGTATATGTGTGTGTGCGCGCGCTTAGGTGTATGTGTGCCCATGCCCACATATATGTATGTATATGTGTAGGTTTGAACGGTGAGCACCGTGATGCTGGGTCAGTGCAAGACATGAATTATGATTGTGCTCCCTTTTCTGTCTTCTTTTGAGCATCTTGTCGCACCCCCCCCCCCCCCCCCCCCCCACCCCTCACCCAGCTCTCCCGCACACTCTTCCCCATCCCGGCCATATAATGGACACGAGTGGCTCTTGTGGCTTGTGTCGCTGCAAACGCGATGTGACGCTCGTGCATTATTGAGCGTCGCGTCGCCATTAGAGACATTTATCCAGTAGAATGATTCGATCACAGCCCGGCGTGGATCCTCCATGCTGACATGTTGTTTTCCTGGCTTGATCATCCAAATATATGGCTTTGATTTGAACATATTGACCATCGATAATGTGGAAGGAGTGCATGATTTTTTGTTCTTTTTTAAGGCTTTTTTTTTTGTTTGATAGATTCAATTTTATATTGAATTTAAAAAATGTTTTCCATGCTTTTTTTTTTTTAAATCACCAATGCATTGATAAATTAATCTTTTAGTCAATACATGATTTTTAACTATTAACATTGAGGGTGTACACAATGCTATGATTATTTTTTGGGACGGATAATTAATTAACCCTCAAGTTGTTACAATTATTTTTATTTCAACCATTTGAATGAAGATTTCCTTAAGCACGAAAGAATTTCTCATAGTTTTCCATAATTATTTTCTGTGCACTTTTATTTTTGACTGTCTTTTTTTCTTTATCCATTCGAAGCTAAATTGACTATTTTTATTTGTAATTTCTTTTCTTTTTTAAAGAACAATAAACAACCCTTTGAGTTGTTCCAAAGTGAAAGTATTTTAAAATAAAAAAATTGACCATATATTTTATTTTGAAATACAGTTTCTTTGCTTTTTCATATGTTGATAAATTGCTTTTTTTTTTTACAGCATTTTTTTCTTTTTATATTATTACAAATTTAAAAAACGTTTTTTTCATCGACCTGTTTTTTTTCAACAAATGGAATAAAAATCAATCATTGACATGCAGTATTTTAATTCAATATTTCAACCATATTTATTTAAAGTGCATTACTTTTTTGGCTGTTTTTTCCTTTTTATCATCAGAATTCTAGATGTTATAAATATATGTAATATACTTTTTTCTTTTAGCCAATTGGCAGAAATGAAAAAATTCTGCCCTTGATATTTACTGGAGAACTTTCTCAAAATGTTGCCACTACCCTCAACGCAATATTCGCCATGACTTTTTCCTTCAGCCACGGAGCCAATCCTCCCCACGTAACAATGCTTTCGCTGCATGAGGAATACTCTTCGCCGCAAACGTATCCTCGGCCTCTAATTCACGTCAGGGAGCCAAAAGAGGCAAATCATTTCCTCCCGCCGTTCCTGCGCCGGGCTGCCTCGTTCCCTCCTCCTCCTCCTCCTCCTCCTTGTTTTTGTATCTCTCACCCGTTAACAATAGCGCTGGGGGCGAGCGCAGATGTAAGACATAACAACGCTTGCGAGAAGAAGCAGAAGAAGAAGAGATGAGCGGGGCGAAGATAGAAGATTAGACAAAGGGAAACAGACGGCTAATGCCGCTCGCGAGCATCGCTTGTCAATTTACAGCCGCTGCTCCCTGAACCGCGCCGTATAAATTTCCAACGTGACGTCCGTTTCTACTGCTTCCAAGCCGACCAGATCTCCTCCCCAGACACGGACTTGGAAACCTGATGTTTGCGTATCGGGCCAGATGCATCTGCCTTTACTTGTATTTATCCCCCCCCCAACCCCCCACCCCTATTGGAATGGCTATAGGTGAAAGCGTGTTTGATGTGGTCGCCCTTGTGCGCACACATGGAGCACGTGACGGTAAATCACGGGAGCGACTGGCGTAGACGTAGACCAGAGAACATGGATGCGATGCGGTCGGCAAAGCACATCTCAGAACCGTGATTCTCAAAATACGGAGCACACCGTAAAAATCCCGCTTGGTGTGTGACAGGTGTTTTGCGTATCCCGTCACGCCCCCTTGAGACTTCGCCGATTGTCGTCATCTCATGTGGCTCAACCGATGACGCTTTGCTACGATTTCGATTAAAACTACCGTCATTTCCGGACTATAAGCCGCGGCTTTTGTCACACGCTTTCAACTCTGCGGCTTATTTAATGAAGCGGCCTATATAAAGACTTTTTTTAACGGCCGCCTGTGTACCGTCTTTCTTTGTAAATATCTCATGTAACAATATGGGCACCTGCGGCTTATAGACAGGTGCGGCTTATGTGTGTACAAAATGTTTTTTTCCTTTAAAAATGTAGTGGTGCGGCTTATAATCAGGTGCGGTCTATAGTCCAGAAATTACGGTAGTTTCAACTCATCTTTGCCCAGGAACCCGTTGAGTTTGTGTACGGACCCCTTGGCGAAGGTCTATGCCCTGCCGAGTGCCTCGTTGTTTCTGTAATGTAAGGCAGATGAGAAAGGGGGATGGGGGGGGGGGGGGGGCGGGATGACCTCCACATACTGTAAGTGACACGTTGTACATCCTCCGTCTGTTTAAATTATGGCTGTCTTTTTGAAGCGCTGACAAGCAGCGCCTTTAAAATATAAAATTACACCCGTATCAAAACAGCCCCGATGACTCTTAACTCATACGACGGCGCGGAAGAATCCGCAAAGGAAAACAGCGTCGGGCGGGCGTGTGATCCCGAGGCGCTCGCACACCATCGCAAAGTGCAACACCTGTTTCGACTTAGGCAAGTCAGCGCCCGGTAGCGAGATTAGCGAAACATGCCCATAAAGGGAGAAGAAAGGTGGCTGCGCCTTTGCTTCTGATATCAACACAAAAGCACTCCATGACTCCATGACGCGTCCGTTTTTCTGAAGAGCCGACGTGGTCGTAGCGCCGAGGAATTCACCTCAGCCTCAAGCCAAAGAACAAGCGGGGAGTGGTGCCTGGTCATGGCTATTTTCAGCCTTCAAACCAGGTTGTAAAAAAAAAAAAAAAACTCCTTTTTCAAGAGAAAATATTCTGTAAATGGCATGTTGGGTCGCACTCGATGACTCAATCTGGCTGTTTAAAAAAATAAATTTTTTTCAAACCTGCTTTAAGGCTTTGACTTGACCGTAACTATTCAGTGATGCTCGAGTCGCTTTGGTTTGAGGCGGTCAGCTTTCCGCTTTTGGATACTCCATGTGAAGGGTTGTAAAGCTCGTAAAACGCTGAGCATCACTAACGCCTTCACAGACTGGATTTTTCTTCGGGATCAGCCTGGAGAGGCAGCAACGGCCCAATCCCCCCCCAAAAAACAACCAGCGTTCCCTACTTAAAAATGTGAGACAACACCACCGCTGCTGCCAAAGTCATTGTCATCTTGTCAGGGGCGTTAGCACGTCGTTTAGCAGGGGGAGGGGGGGGGGGGGACGAGCCGCGATGACATTGTCAGATGGCGCGCGGGGTGGCTGGTGTCAGGAAGTCGGGGAAGGATTTTAACACCTCCGTGACAGTGGCGGCGACCCGCGAAGCTTCAGCTGCAGAAAGCGGAAACTCTGACGGGGCATGACATAAACACGGCGCGCAACCCGCGGCGCGGACGTTGCCACGCGACTGCCGCCTGGCCTAATCGCCGGGTGCCTCGCGGGGCTTTTTGTGCCCAGCGTTCCCGCTCTTATCTTTTGTTTATGCGCAAGGGCAGATCGTCGCGATCAACTGCGTGTGCGTGCTCGCACGGGAAGTGACGGGGTGGTGCCTTGCGCCGAATCACCGGTTGTCTGTGTGCCTTAGATCCCAGAAATGTTTTTTTTTTGTTTTTTTGTTTTGCAATATGTCCCGTCGACACGTCGAACTGAACTGCAGTGGCCCCTCCGAAGTATGCAGAGCTCCATCAGGGTCTCGCATTGCTTTCATACGCACACGCACACTCGACTGCTCTAACTTAATGCTGACCAGTAAAGTGCAAAACAAAAACCGAGTGAACAAATGACAAAACGGGAAACAGGAGGAAAAAAAAAAAGTGAGCAAAACCACACATTCAGAAATCAAACGTGAAATTAGCGACAGTAATAAATCAGTAGGGGAGCAAGATGTTGGCTAGCTTAACCCTCATGCGGTATTTTTAAGCGGCTGCAAAAATGTCCCTCTTCCAATGTGCAACAACTTTTTTCACTTATAATTTTTTTCACTTTCAACCCCTCAAAATGTTCAGTGGGAATTGGCCAAGACATAGATATACATCCTATGCAAAATTTCAGCTCCGTGGAGTTATTTTTGACTGTTTTGTCTGTGGTGTCCATTTGTCCAACAGTCCAAAATCGTCCAAAGTGTCCGAAATGTCCAATTTTGGGATAATTACTGCATGGGGGTTAATGAAACGTACATATAGCGTTCAGGTTTTTGGAATGGGAGAGCAAACCAGACCACCCGGAGAAAACCCACTTCGGAAGTTCATGCTAACTCCGCACAAAAAGGCCGGAGCCCAAACCTTAACGCTGTGAGACGAATGTGCTTACCGCAACTCATCAAACGTCATGCCCAAGCCGCTGTCTTCAAATTGATAATAATCACCTCAGACTCAATGACGAGCTCTGACGCAAAAAAACCCCCAAAAAACAACCCACGAAAAGACAGCACTATGCTTCAAATTCCGAATTGTGCGACATCATCTCTGTTCAAGACTTGATGTGTTAACTCATCATGCTGGGTGACTCAGTATCGCATCCTCCTGTGTACGTGTATATGTGTGTGTGTGTGTGCGTGTGTGTGGCACCCGGCCCGCAAGCGGCGGCCTGCCAGCGACAGTTCGCCTTGCCCGGTGGTCCCCGCTCCCAGACACTTAGCCATTTAACAAGACAGTCGTTGCGGGGACCGAGCCAAGAAGTGCATGCACGGAGCTGGTCGGCACATTTGGTCCCCGCCTCTCACCACTCCACGTACATTTTTATTTTATTTATTTATTTTTTTTAAACAAGAGTCTTACTGGCATGCACTTAGCGCTGCGTGAGTCCGTGTGTGTGTGTGTGTGTGTGTGTGTGTGTGTACTGGGTACCCGTTTATTCATTTATTACGACTATTAGGCCTCTTTTCTTTCCCCTTCTCCCTCCTCCTTCACCCCCGGTAAAATCACGCTAATAAACAATCGGGGGTGGCGCCACGCTGCGATGCCCGTAATGGGCTCCCAATTAGCAACTCCAAACACAGAGAGCGGCCGCTTCGCGCCCTGCCTTTTTTTTTTCCCTTTTTTTTCCTGCACTCATCTGCACAAAGCCGCATGAATTGATTCCATTTGCACGCCACTTAATGCGCTGATTGTTTATTGGCATGGCAGGACTTGAAAAAAAAAAAAACACCAAGCAAATAAAAAGAGAAATTGTCTTTAACCTTGTGAGGAGCGCTGATATGAGTCAACAACGAGGTAGTCCGAGTCGCGGGACCGCGGCGCGCCGTTGGATGTCGGATAAATTCGACTATGGAAGTCAAAGCCAGAACCAAGACTAGAAGGATCGGAACCATGCCATGTTCAGAGTCACGTGCCAGGGAGCAAATCTTTGCAACTGTCAAGTTATTGAAACGTCATCTTTTTGCCCTGATGTTGCAGCTTCCTTCATTTCTTGCACTTGACTAGTTCTTTGAGTCATTTTGCATTTCCCGAATTCTATTTGGACCGCTGGGACAAAGTAAAAAAAGGATTCAAGCTGGACAAGTCAAGCTCCAGACCTAAACCCCATAGAGGATGCATTGAACTGTAAACGAGGCGTAAGAGGGGAGGAACCCTCAAGTGAAAGCTTCTTGCCATGATTGCAAAGGAAGTTGAGAGGAAACGTTCACACTGACAGTCCCACTCACACACACGGAAGTCATTTTCAAGACTTAAACCCGATAGAGTTTGCGTTCTACCCACTCAAAAGGAGGCCGGTGGGGAGTAACGCAGCAAAACAAATGACTCCAAAAAAGCGAGGGTTTGAAAACTCCTTCCCGTTTTGAGGCTTGTTGGCTTTTCTCTCTTGTATCTGTTGCAATACTTTTGTTTTGCAGAACACAGACAAAATGAAAGAATTGCCGCTGTCCCGATACTAGGGAGCGGACACCCTGGTTAGTCAACCGCAAGGTGACTGGGAATTGAAAGGGAGGAGATGTGAATCGCCGCGCTACCGACGACACTTTTTGGAAATGGGGGGGGGGTCGGGGGGGGGGTTTAAACGCCGTCTGTTGCTTACATTATGTTGGGATTCAATGGTGAGTTCCAGCAGGTGGCAGGCACCGGATCCCACTGGGGGTCATTTTCACCTTTTTAACCCGAGTCGCCTGCTGACCTGCTTGAGGGGGGGTCAGGGGCGGGGGGGAATAATACGGACGCCAAATGCGTTCCATGGCAAAATGAGCGTGTGAGGTCCTCCGATGTGTGTGTCACGCTCGTCCGCCTGGCTCACTTCCTTTGCAGGCTTGCCTTCCCCGCTGCCTTTTATGAGCGAGAGCTTCTCACCTCGGGACACACTCGAGTGTCTAAATGTTTCCACTTGTGGGGGTTGGGGGGGGGGGTGTGTGTGACACGCATTCACTTACGCTGTGGGATGACTGCCCGCCAAAACGTAACCAGCCCACAGACAAGTAATGAATCGCCGATTCGATGTGTATGCGCCCGGGCGGACCGAGCCTGCAAAATGTCAAGTTTGTGTTCTGCGCACTTGTGGTTGTGACTAGCGGCATGGAACTTTTTTTTTTTTTTTTTTTTAATGATCATAATATCGCGATCAGTGTTTTTCAACATGTGGCGCTAGTACCAACAGTGGTACTCGGGCTCCCCCTAGTGGTGCACAAATGATTCAATGGCCAAGTGAAGTTCAGTTGTATTCAACTTTTAAATTCAGTACATCTGCGTTTCATATGGATGATTATTTTTGAAACTCTTACTTGGGTACAATATTGACCTTTTACATCAATGTATTCACTTTTTAATTATTTTTTTTTTTGCGGGGCAAGGGGATTTTTCTGCCCCCTTCATGGAAAAAAATGACATGCTATTCACGAGCCCCATACCTGCAAACCGTTTTTTAGGGGGAAGGGGGCGGGGCATTGACTGTATATCACAACTTTGTCGTGTTTTTTATTGATATGCGTAGTTTGAAGTCTTTCACGTAAAATTTGGACAGAAATTGTCCTTTGTCCTGTAATCGTCCAACTACAGGAATGCAACCTGTCTTGTTTTTGCACGCCTGTGTTTTAATGTGATTTAACGCTCATTTTTTGTGCTGCTTTTGGAAAGTCGATTCTTTTTGGGGTGGTGCTTGGTACAAAAAGTTGGACAACACTGACTTAGACTGACTGTATATAGCACCAAGTGTTTTTTTTTTTTGGGGGGGGGGTTGTATTGATCACAATGGTTCACTGCTCTCACCAGACCGCCACTCCATTTCCAGACTGTTTAATATCATTTGTTTCTCCCCTTCACCCCCCATCCGTGTGGCTCCCAAATTCCCTCCAAAGACCACAGCAGGAAGCCGTTTTGTTTTCTTTGATGGTATCGATCACGATGGTTCACTCCTCGCATCAGACCGCCACTCCATTTCCGAGCGGCTGAAAATCATTTGTCTTGCGCCGATCACCGCGGGTGCCAAATGCCTGCGAAAAACCACACCAGAACAAATTTTTTTGTGTGTTCCTTTTTTCGCTGTGGTATCGATTACATTTGGTCCATTTCTCGCGCCAGACTGCTACTCCATTTCCGGCCTGTTTTTTTTTTTTATATCACTTTGTGCTAACCCGATTCCCGTGGGTCCCAATTTTCGAGGAAAAAAAACAAAACAAAAAAAAAACACACCGGTGATTTGCGCCACACTCCCCAACAATTCTGCGTGACAATCAATCCAGGGCCAGAACCACTCGTGCGGATCGATACCCGCACGAGGGGCACGGGTCCGGCAGCCACGACGTCATTAGCGTCGCTGACCTTGAAGTAAAATTCAATTTCCCCGGACCCCTGAGAAAAAAAAAAAAAAAAAAAAAAAAGCCGCCACCGGATTCCGGGAGCCATTTTCAGTTTGCGGCACAGGATATTACAGCTTAAGGAATTCCGTTTGAGGCGGTAATTATATCCGAGAGCCCTTTTGTGAGGTAAATAAAAGTTCCTGAAACGCGGGCGGGATGCTTCTCAGTTTCAATTAGGGCGTCTTTGAGAGACTTCTCGCGGGACGCTTGGGCAGCATCGACGGGAGGATTCGGGCCATGCTGCTTTAAAAGAGAGGAAGGCGAATGCGCAGCCAGAGAACCAGAAGTCTCATTACAGCGATCAGTGTAACGGCGGACGGGCGACAAAGGGGACGGGGCCCCATTAATACCGCCTTGAATCCTTTTTTTTTTTTTTTTTTCTACTCCAATCATGATATGTCGGCACAAGTTAAGATAAGAGCAGCTGAAGCTTTGGTGGCCCCCACTCGGAGACTGAGACTGGGACTTGCTTGTCGTCGGAATCAAAGTGAATGTCGGAGTGGCGGCGGGGGCCATGAGAAAGCGATGCTACCGGCTCGGCGGATAAAGCTGCTAGGATTGGCAACTGCGCTTTGAAGTCAGTTATCAGGGGGGATTTGGCATCGGGGGGTGGGAGTGGGGGTGTAAAACACTGCGTGTGTGTGTGTGTATCTTTGGAGGACAGGGGTGGGAATCCCCTAGGGGTAAAATTTCTATACAAAGAGGTGAATTCAGTTTGAAATTCCTTCATCCGGTTCAAAAATGATTAAACGAAAACGTGAGCGTATTCGCATGACGCCGGCCGCTCGATTCCGGTTTCTGACAGGTGATGTCACACTTTTTTTTTTTTTTCCCAACACACTGTATGTTAAATAAACGTAAAACATTCCCCCGCATCGCATGCCAACTCCCCCATCAGCTTAAATCAAACACCATTTGCGCATACGTTTGGCCATGAAATATTCACGCGCTTGAAATCCGACCGTATCGCGGCCGCCTCCTGTTCGAGGCGAGCGTGAAATATGCATGTCGCCGCCACAGGCGTGTAAATGCCTGCGTTTAATGGATTTCTTAATTGTTTAAGTGTCTCTCAAGGAGTCGTCTCCCAACATCGTGAGCTTCATCACGTCCTTCTCCGAACACATCCTTTGTGTCGTCAGTTCTGGCCGCAACGCGTACTCGATGGTTTCCAAACGATCAAGAGCGCCTGAGCTCAGTGGCAGGGAAAACTGCGTTGCAATGTAGACCGGATGAGCCGAGCTGCTCATAAATTGCACTGAGAATCAGCGATGAATACGTTTTTTTTGTAGTCGCTGCAACTCGTTTCCCCCGGCCAAGCTTTAATCTAGCGAAGCAAAGGCCTCCACTTCCTGTTCCTGTTTG
The DNA here is from genome assembly GCA_018466805.1 of Hippocampus abdominalis. Lineage (NCBI taxonomy): Eukaryota > Metazoa > Chordata > Actinopteri > Syngnathiformes > Syngnathidae > Hippocampus > Hippocampus abdominalis. The sequence goes on from CM031700.1 coordinate 5,892,654, forward strand.
CCAGACATGATGGATGGTCCCGAGGTGAAATTGGACTTGGACCGCTTTTGACGCTTAACGTGAACGTGAATAACTACGACGACGAGTCCTTTAGATGATAGCGGGTTTCGTGTTCGCAGCTCGCGCATTCCTGCACGCTTTCTGGCCGGCGGGATCCGCAAATCCGGCTCAGATGGGATTGCAACTGGCCTGCTTCGAGAGTGCGAACACAGCGCTGCCTGGTATTGTCCTGAAATCTCGGTTCTTTGCTTGGAGAATCTGGATTCATATAGACAAGATCACGGGGTACTTTACCGCCATTCTGTGGGCAGTTCTGTTTCTCAGAGGCTGGGTTTACATTGCTCGTTTCAAGTGACACAATTCAGATTTACTTTTTTATTTTTTTAAATTGTTGGTCTTTGGTGGGACGGTCGGAATGAGGAGTGAAATGAGTCCTGGAGTAATTCGAGTTCCTTGATTTAACATATGGCTGAGGATATTTATTTTTTGGGGGGGCCTCGTGTACAGAAAAAAAAAAAAGACAACCAAGCCAAGCAGCAATCGTTCATACTATGCAATGTGGGAAGTTTTAATTTCAAAATAAAAGTAGTCAGAATGATACGATGATACCAGACTTTTATTTTGACGTTGTTCATAGCAGCGTTGCGGCTAATTTGACTCGTTTTCCGGACCACGGAGGCTCGATTGGTCGGACTCTGGTTTACGTTTCCGTCACAAACTCTTGCCATCAACATCAGGGCGTCAGGCTGAAATCATGTTCAATCGCTTATTCAGGAGGTGAAATAACCTCAAATTAATGACGTTGACATCGAATGATACCGTGACCGGAGTTAGCGGTTCATGGCTAGCCGCTAAGCAGCCGGGCAAGAGCCGTCAGACTTCTCAAAGGTAATTTAAGAGTCGATGATGACTCTGCGCACTTTGATGATGACATGTTGACACCGTTGCAGTTCAATTTTTAACAAAACAAAACGTGTTATTTTCATTTCTGCATTCATAATTGTTCTTACCGAAGATTTTAAAAAAAAATCTGAATAATCGATTTCTCAATAGAATTTTTAGTAGGATATCCGATTACCAAAATAATCGAGAGCATGCCGATGGATATCAAAGCAAACGAATGAATTCCGTTTTAGTTAAGAAGGTTACGCGTGTTTCTTTCATGTCACAGTTAGTATTGCACCTCAGGTTTGGTGTTAATCCAAATTAGGATTGGTGCAGGGTTTGGCAGAGGTCACAAGCTCAGTTGTTGGCCAGGCCTCGCTGACTCTATGGTCCGATTCCTCCGAATCCAATATCAGGGGACTTATTCCCCAAATTCCTGCATACCATGTAACCTGCTCGTAACCTCGTCGCTCCAGCTTGAATTCATTTGGGGGCTCAGGTTCGGGATCGCGAGGCGCTGAGGATTTGGCGTGCGGCAGCTTTTTGGTGGTGGTGGGGGGGGGGGGGTGCCTAGTGGCGGATTTGCGAGCTGTGAGAAAAGTGACTGTCCGCCTGATATTGCACATCGGCTGCCCGGCGTTGATCGTTTTTAAACGTGGTTCGCGAACGACATACTACTTATCTATAATCTAGAATCACATCCCTTTTTTGGGGGGGGGGAGGGGGGCGGCATGGGCTCTAATTCTTATTTGTAAGTCAACAGAAATGTGTCTGTGGGGGGAAGAATCACCTTGATGAAGTACTGGCGGGCTGTCACGTGGCTAACAAAGCGTGCAAGCCTTCCAGCGAAAAACTGGAGCCTGACCTTGCCGCCCAAATCATAACCATATGAACGCAAGAATTTCCACCTGAAGAGGACGCGCACTCTCACTCTCTCCCATCCATCTCCCGGGGTGAGGCATTAAGCAGTGATAACAGAAAACAGGTTACAAGGGGAAAAGGGGGTGGGGGGGGGGGGCGATGGAGAGCTGTGGGGAGGCGAGCAGAGTGGCGTCCGGAGGCCAGCGAGTGGAGAAGATGTCATGAACGAGATGACCGAAAATGGAAGTTTTAGCCCAGTCGCTTTTGCTTCTGCTGTAATGCGACTTTCTCTGAAGATTTCTGTCCAAAGAATAAGATCAGCCAGGATTTACGTTGCGGGCCCAATTCGAATTTAAAGCCCCCTTTTTTTTTTTTTCCCATTCTTAAGGAAACGTCTCACTTTCAATGTTCTGAACTCCTGTTCGATTTCTTTTTTTTTTTCAATATTAACCCTTTCAGGGACAGCGGTTACTACAGTGGACAGGTTATCATCTTATCAGGTTACAGGGTGCATGAAAGAGTTCAAAAAAAAATGAATATCCCTTGTTTGTTTTTGTGGGTGGGTGCAGACCCCCGTTTTTAACGGGACAGTTTTTCACGCTTTTTTGTTTTTTTTGTTATTTGCTTCAGGGCTCAGTTCCTTCGGAGAATTGACTGTACAGCGTCTGGATTTCTGTTGCACTGCCAATGCGCGTAATTACATCAACCACATTCATGTCCTATGCATGTACAAGTTTCTTTTTTTTTTTTTTCTTTCCTTGGGAGTCGGCTTGTGTGAGTTAATGGTTAGTAGACACCCTCGTGTGGAGGCATGCAGCACTGAGTGTTGGCGGGCCAGAGTGATTCTGCGGCCGTGTGCGTCTGATAGTTTGAATAAGCATTCCTCCGAGTGTGTGTGCAATTAGGGTTAGGACTCTGTGTGTGTGTGTGTGTGTGTGTGTATACACAGTGTGTGCACGCAGTGCTGGGAGTTGTTAGCGGTTCCATCTGGGTCTCCTGGAAGCCGTGTGGAGTCAGGAAAACCGCATCTCATAAAAAGCGGAGGCAGCCCAATGTTCTACAAGGACAGAACATTACTGGGAATGTCGCTCAGGAAAAGCCTGGGACCCGGGCCCGCATGCCGACTCCTCTCCGCTCTCCTCGGGCTCCGTTCCACTCGCCTCCCTGCCTCCCGCGCATCTTATTTTTCACCGGGTGAGGGATTAGGAAGAGGAAGACATAATAGAGAGTGTGGGAGACAGAGCGGAGGGGGAAACGCTGATGACATTCCCATCTGTGCGCAGCCAACGGTGGAGGGGAGCGGCGACAGACTGTGGCCTAAGAGTGGGATGGGGGTCAGGGGGGGAGTGGGGGGGCTGGCATGTTGGCCCGTGAAAACAAGCATGACAGTAGGATGACAAGGATGAAGAGTCGAGAGATGGAGAGTCGTGGCGGCGGTGCCAAAGTGAAGGGCATCGTTCCCAAGTTGTCCCGATTTGAACTGCTGGGAAGCCCTCTCTGACATATGCAAATGTGTGAAGAAAAAAAAAAAAAAAAAAAAAAGCAGAAACAAGACATTACACGCACTATTTTCCACTCATCACATCTGCGCGGAACCGCTCCAAACTGCATGCGGACCGTGCAGACTTGAGCTGAATGATCCAACGGGATGGAATGGAGAGATACTGCAGTTCTGGGATGGGCAACTTAAATGATGGAGGGGGCCACAGTTTTTCATCAGTGCTATGTGTGTGTGTGGGGGGGGGGGGCCGGGGGGGTCCTCGGGGAGGGGCACCAAGCATTTGAACCACGCGGATGACAAAACGACCTTTAAAAAGGGATAGAAATGAATAAGTAAATAAAAAATACGTGCCGGCCTGCAAATAGTGAAAATCCCTTTGAAAAGCATTGGAAAAAAAGGGGAGGAGCATTTAGTTTTGACACCCCCCACCCCTCATTATTCTTCAAAAATACGTGTTTCACAGAAAAAATGTTGTCCTCACCCCCCCCCCCCCCCCCCAAAAAAACAACTTTAAATCTTGAAAAATGATTTGGAACATGTTTCGAATTTCCTCCACAGAAAAAAATGTTTTTGCCAAAACAAACACACAAAAAAATGGTTGTGCAAATCATAAACATGTTTAAAAAAAAATTGGAGGGGGGGGGGGGAATTCATTGAGGGCCCACAGGCCGCCAAGTTGACTGATAAATCCTCAAGTAAAAAAAAAAAAATTCTATTATCTTTAAGAATATTTATTTCAGATAAAATTGACCCCACCAAAAAAATCCAATAAAAAATCCAATACCTAGCCCAGAAAAGTTATTCTGACACAATTTCTCAACGGTTAAGAGATTCTGGGTGCATTTAATTTCATAACAGAATTACCATGTCAATTTCAGGGCTGGGCAAACAAAGTCGACTAATTGGGTTTTGTCAAACACAAAAACTGGTCAAAAAAAAACTTATCAATGAATCCTTTGAAAACCATATTTGTGACGCCCGGAACCAAATTTGATATATTGTGTCAAATGTAGTTTTTCGTTGTCGTACTAGCCATTGTTTTTTCCTCATTCATAATATGTCACTGAATGAATATGAAATGAGACGACCAGAGTATGAAAATGATCATCATCCCAACTCATGTGTCACTGCAAAGACAGTGTGCACATGACCCCCCCCAATAAAGGCAATCAATTATTTTAATGGTTATTGATGCCGCGGGTAATTCCTCCTCCTTTTCAAATCAAACTTCCATCCACCGGAGTCATTAATGCTATTGATTAACTTCCTCACTATGAGCAGCCTATTACAAAGGTAAATTGCCGAGTGTTACGCATATTTAGTCACACCGCCGATCGTCCGTCTGTCTGTTTACTTTTTGTTCTGCTGCAGGCGAGGTGCGCTGTGCTTCATTTCTTCAGTAAATTACCAGCTAAAAGGCCGTGGTGGCACGTGCTATTACTTAGACGCCAACAATAAGAGTTCATTGCAGCGCCGGTGGTGCTAATAATAATAATAATTTCATGTCAGAGTCGCATCGTTGCAGCACTTCCACCCTCGTGTGTAATCATTTGTAGGCACGATTAAAACGATGAAGGAACCGTTCTAAACTAGGTTATTATAATGTTATAACACCGTTGTAAGCATTAAAGAAGCGCTTTTGAGCAAAACTGAGGAACTATTGCCACACTTGCAGTCTCTCAATTGTTAGTTGTGGGCACTGCATGGAGATTATTTGCAATAAACTAGGTTATTATAATGTTATAACACCCTAGGTTATTATAATGTTATAACACCGTTGTAAGCATTAAAGAAGCGCTTTTGAGCAAAACTGAGGAACTATTGCCACACTTGCAGTCTCTCAATTGTTAGTTGTGGGCACTGCATGGAGATTATTTGCAATATCCTTTCACTAAAGGCAAGTCAAAATATTAGGAACAGCGCTAGATGTGATACAGTGCAGTGTTGTGCAACAGCAGACTACTAAAGTAAGTGTGTGTCCGCGCGCACACACGGGAGTGGATCTGCAAGTGCTTTAAGTCACAGAAGCCTATACTGTGCCCCCCCCCGCCCAACTCCCCCTGACACACCTCAATAATACCCCCCACTCCTGTCCTCCTCTCCCGCCATGCTGTTCCACTTACATTCTTGGAATGGTGCACCCCACTTGCATACTGATAAGCACATGTGAACACAACACGTACTCGCACACAGTAAGAAAACCACATGCACATGTCCGCTCGCTGCACACTAATTCATTCAGGAACACTTCGGGTTTCAGCACCAGAACCCTTTTGTGCAATTAGAGAGGAAGAAGGGGGGAGTGTAGTTTGCTGGCATGACATTTTTCTTTTCTCTTTTTTTTTGTTGTTTTGTTTTTTCGACCTCTTTTCCCCTCTTCTCGAGTGTCCGCCAAGGGGAACAGAGTGGAAGTGTGATGGGATAAAAAGTGGCCCATGACCGTGGCCTAAAATAAGTTTAGGGGACCACGACATGTTTTTTTTGTGTGGACCATTTCAAGAAAATAGTGGAAAATTGTAACGTGTGTGCGTGTATGCGCGTATGTATACATAAAAAAAACAAGCAAACCAACAATACAGCAATGGTTGAGCGGGGGTGGGCAAACCTTGAGCTTGAGGGCCAAGTTTTGAGTTTTTAAAGAGACAGATGGGTCAGGTCATTTGTAGACAAACTTTAAACGACAAATAAATCAGCTAAAGGTTTGGGACAAGTAGAATGAACATTTTTGCGACCTGTTACAAACGCTGACGAAAAGCCCAAATTTGCCCCCTTGGCAAGCATTCGCCGCTCAGTGAGATACCAACTTTAATGCGATTTTCCGCCATCTTGGTGCCAAGCTTCAATCAGACAAAAGTGGTACTTTGGCACCATCTTCTGGCATCTTGGTGCCATGGAACTAATGCTAGGAACGACCGTATAAGGAAGTGTGTTGAGGAGCTTCATTATTAGCTTTGACAAATCTAATTAATATCACCTTTCGAGGGGACGTCAATTACAGGGCTTTTGATAATATGAATGCTTGGCAGGCCACATTCCAGAATGCGCCATTGCCATCGGACTGTACTTTGCCCAACCCTAGTTTTGGCGGGCCGGTCTCTGACCTGCAGTATGTAGCCCCGCACGTAGTCCCGCAGGGTCCAGCCCAGGCCGTGCAGGATGTGCAGCACCTCCTCCTGCTTGAGCACGGAGAAGAGGCGGTCCAGCAGGATCTTGAGCCGTACCGGCACCGCCTGCGTGCCGTACAGCATCAGGCTGCTGATGTCGAACACCACATTGGACTGCACGATCTCCACCTGCGTCGGGTGGTACAGGTGCTGCGTGCTCAGCTTGTCCAGGGCTGTGTATACACACACACACACACACACACAAGAAATAATAAATAATAATTGACTGAGTCATCAGGTTTTATCTCATCGAAAGTTCTCCACTGGCCGGGGGAGTCTATTTACTGACCCGCAAATGGGGCGAGAGCTTCATTTGTACATTAGTGGAATATTTTTTGTACAATATAGTCGGGTCAAGGCACTAACCAGCATTCCAAAAACATGCACATTTGGTTCATTGAAGAGTCTTAAGTGTCACATCGGATACGTATCAGATTGATATCCACATTCAAAAGAGGCCAGGCTGTGGAAAGAAAAAAAAAATCGGAATGCTGCTATTCAGATGCATCGTTGCTAAAAATCGTCACTAACGTGCAGTATAACGGCGCTCTTGAAGTGACAGGTAACAAAAGAGCGAAACAAATAAACAAAGCAATTCCAAATCCACATAGCAATGTAGTAGAAAGTAACTTTCACATCGTAAAGCCTGCAAAGAATGTTGTCCTCAAAATATTTCTACCTCCTCCCGCCTCACCCCTCCGTCATTCTAAACTGTGGCACCCATGTGTGACGTTTTAAAAAAAAAATTTTTAACGTCACTTGGCGTCAGGCTTTGTCCGCCTGTTCCGTTCACATTCGTGTCTGTAACGTGAACAAGTACATGCCAAGATCGAATTTAACAATAAAACTCCCAATTGGGTATCACGCCCGACAGTATAAACGTAGCCTTCGTATTCTTCATGAACTTGACCCCATGAGCAGAAATCTTACATTTCTTCAGTATATGCAACTTCTAATGTGTACTCCACATTGATTTTCTTTGAAAAAAGTCCTTCTCGCTCCATTATGTTGCTCTTGCCTGGGGGGGGGGGGCACAACAAATTGCAACAAGGTTTCGGGTGCATGTAGCTTTGACAAGCGTAAATCGGGGAAAACCAAAACCCTAAGCGAAGTTTGCGACCTCAGTCAACTCTTCCTCCGGTCTATCCGTCCTCTCTCCTCTCCTTCCTGCTGTCCCCCCCCCCCCCCTCTCGTCCCTCCTCTCACCCTTCCTTCCCCCTCCGCGCCTGTCTGGGTGACACCTGGCCCGGTCTCGCTTTCTCTGATCCCGGGACCAGGGGCCTCGCCTGACGACGCCTCGCCGCCAGACACGAACGTAATAAAAAATGAAGAAGTGCTTGTCAAGAGTGGCTGCCAATGCTGACATGAAATGAAAAGTTGAGGGAGGGCTGGAAGGGAGGGGGGGTGGGGGGGCGGGGGGAACGGACGCCTGACACTTCAACGGGGAGAGGCTGGGAAATATTCGCCCAGGTCCTTATGTTGATTCACCCAGAGAGCCCCACGGCCCCGCTATGGTGAGCCAAACAGGTGTTTTCTTTTATCCGGCTTTCTTCCACGCCTTTTTCTCTTTGTACTTTTGGGTTCTTTGTTTTTTTTTTCTTTTTTTTCTTTTATTACACCTGTGTGAAGTGCTAAAGTGCGGCTTTTGGGGGTCATCCAATATGCGAAAACAAAGCTTACCAGAAGAATGCAGGCGAACGTTTTTGTGACAATTGTGCATTTTCATGTCCCTAATGTCACTTTTTTCTTTTTTGCCTCACGGCAATTCAAATTGCAAGTTGGCATTATACTTTTGTCATGAAAGTTAACGCTCAGTAATTTATTTTTACACTGGCATGACAGTTTTAAAACGCTCTAAAATGTTGACTTTTCCCAACACCCACAAACAAGAAAAAGAACGAGAGTTTTATTGATTTTTTAGGCTTTAAAAAAAATAAAAAATTATCATGAATGACTTCCTTTTACATTTGATTGACAGGACGAAATTTGTATGTTCGGCTTTTTCTTTGGCTTTTCTCAACAGTTATTTCAAATGGAGAGGAATTATTGAGTTTTAATTGCCGGTCAGCTCAAAGGCTCCACCGTGGAAGTCCGTTACTCTTTTTTGTACAAAGTGAATAAAAAAAAAAACTTACCGTGAGCTACCCAGCCATGTTTGCAGTGGTCGCATGTGCGCAAGTGAATCTTGCCCGGCTGGAAGCACTCACACGTGCAGTTGACCAGCGTGCAGCGAATGGCCTGCAGGGGGCACAAACAAATCCGCATGATTACAAGAAACATTCATTTGAGGTTGATGTTGTCGGGATTGAAAAGAGTTCTCCACAAAAACAAAAAGAAACCCCAGAAATGTCCTCCATGCAGCATTTCTGCTTGCGTTCCCACAGGTAGACAATCTCACATTGACACCTACGGGCACTTTGTAGTCTTTAATGAAGCTAACGTGCATGTTTTGTCATTAAAACCCCACAAATGTGAAATGTGACACAGTTGAGCTAAACACAACTTGGTGCTGTTCTGTGACAACAAATTTCCATGACAACAAATTTTTACTCAATCAATACCGAAATATTTTTATAATTCTAATAGGAGACAGCAAGCATACACAACTATAAATGATACATTTACATGGCGATCGTTGAAATCCTAGTTGATGCTAAACTAGCGCTAGGTACTGACAAAGCTAGCACTTTGTGGTCAAACGGACATTTTTTTTTTATTTTCTTGGGAACGAAGTTTCTGCTTCGGTTGTTCATTTGAGTATCTTACTGCATATTTATGGCCTTGAAATGTTTTTATACGCATATTTGCTGGAACTAAGCATTTACATATCTGAAGAAATTCCATGTAAATGCTGAATGGAAATAGAGTCAAACCTCGGTTTTTGAACGTCTCTGTTATCGAGCATATTGGATTTCGACCAGAAAACTCGAGATTTTTACGCCTCAGATTACGACCGAAAACCGATTTTCGAGCAAACCCGAATACGCTTCCTTACACACGACGAGGAAGTGACTTCTGGTGTATCGTTCATTGTGAGCAGACGTGTTTCTTGTGATTTACGCAATTTTTGTTGTTGTTATTTCTGCTTAGTGTATTAGCCCCTAATCATGGGCTAATACAATAGTTTCGGATTTTGAACAAGTCGCTTTTCGAACAGCCTTCTGGAACGGATCATGGTCGAAAACCGAGGTATGCCTGTATACGGAAGCGTGTGGAATTATGACGAATGATGTGGAATGATATTAAATGATGCTCACGGCACATTTGGACTCACGAACAAATCTGTGTTACAGCCGTTCCCGCCATAGGAATGGAACGCTGCCGCAAACTGATCCAACATTCGGCATATGCGCAGCTGCTACGTTTTGCAGCCCGCCTCTTTACACCAGCAGAATCTCGCCGTTCTGATGAGTGGCTCACGCTTATCAGAATCTTTATGAATTTACGGTCGGCGGCTGTGAGAATCAGGCAAGTCGCAGAATGGTGGCGGGTCATAGTCCAGCGTCTGCACAATCTGACCATCTGGGTTTCACAATGTCCCGGATTGGTCGATGAGAGGGGATCAGGAGGATGACCGACCTTTAAGTTGCGCATATGTCATAGTTCAGCACTTTTATGCACGTTCTGCTTTGACAACATGAACAACTTGGACGGATTGGACGGATATTGTCCAAGGCTGGATGTAAAAACTACTACTTTTCACCATATCGACATCTTCGGGTAAAGCGAAGGCCGCATTGGCATTTCAATGTTTGCTGTCATTTATTTGCCAAGTTGCTACCCTCTTATTCTTAAGTTGGGAACTTGATACATTGAGTTCAGTGGGAAAATGTTGCGATGAATCAACTTGGAACGCGAAGGCATTGCCTCAAATATACGGTTCACGCAGTTAGCAAATTGCTGCCTTTTGCTAATTAGCGTCATGTGCGGCAGGCCTAACGGTAGCGGCGGCGGCCGGTGGCAGATGCAAAAAAAACAAATGGAAATATCAAGCGCACCTCCGCTGTTTACGAGCCGGCGTCTGACAGCTGACGAGATAGTTAAGGGGCGTCTAATATGGCAATTAGAGCGTGGCATTATCTGCGGGGCTGCCGCTGTGACAAGGCGCCCCTCTCATCACGGACTTATTACGCCAGCTAGCAGCAAGCGCTCATATCTGGGCCATTAAGCAGACTGCGGCATTAAGACACATTAAAGCAGCGAGAGGCGGTAAGGGCAGAATAAAACATCGGGCGCGGGCGGAGGGGGGCGCGCTCTTGTATTTTATTTTAATTTTTTTTCCGATTGACTCCCACTTGGAGCTAGCGAGAGATATGAAAGGCTTCGCGATTCAAGAATGACAGAGGAAGAAGTTGGAAGAATACAAATTGATTACAAGGCTCTTAATAAGGAAGCGAGCGTGCAGATGCGTCCAACCCGGCCATCAGAAACATCTGTGTTTGCTTTAACAGACGAAACAAGAGAGACAAAAAGAATAAACACGCCCCCCCGCCCCCACATCCCACCCCCACCCCCCTCGTACAAGTCTCCGTGCGACCCAATGGGTCTGTTTTGCACTTGGCCCGCGTTCTAACCTGGCCCGGCTTTGGTCAGAGACGAGTACCGGGCCCGGATCCCACCACTCCCCTCGCACATATTTGTCACAGAAGGCTGGGGGGAAGGGGGAGGAGCTTGTGTTATTTGAGGCCAGGCCAGAAATGTGGCATTAGTCACTATGTTAGCGTCTCGCCAGGGTTTCCTCTTTGGCTCGCAGCAAGTAGACGAACATGGGATAAAGAAGAGGGGGGGGGGGGGGGGGGGGGGGGGGTCTGTGTTTTTTTTTTAATGACAAATGGTATGGCTCATATTCAGTGTTTTTTTTTTGGGGGGGGGGTTTAGTTTGCATTGCCAAGCATGCCTAAATAAGCAAACTATACAACTTTGCAGCAAACTTTAGTTGAGGTACCGGTCACAGTCATGCAGGTTAAGTCAGGTGGGTTCTGTGGTTTCTTTGTGGGGGGTCATAAAATATTGAGTAATCTTTGGATGGCGGGCGTACGAGTCGCATTAGCACTAGCTACATTTCTTATTAGCTACATTTTGATATACTACCACTTGCAGTAGTCAGTTCACTTTGGTTTGAAATTTCATAACGGGTCCTCAAATATTCAACACAGGACGTATGACTTTTCAGAATCTTTTTTTTGTAACTTTGTTTTTGCCAGTAACAGTTTAGTTTGGTAATGCAATCTCTCCTTTTCAGCAATCCTTCATTGTATCGGTTCGGTAAACAATTTTTTCTTCACTTCTGGAGTAAAAGGACAATTGCACAGTCCACTCTGCTTATTTATTTGTTGCTCAGCAAAGATTCAACACTTCTAATCAGGACCCGAAGTGAAACGACGCAAAAATGTTTGGGGTCTCGGCCGAGTGTCACGCAGCTGCCGATTAGCTGTCGCGGTCAACAACTTGACTCAGTCTGCATCATTCTCAGCCCTTATCTGACTCAAGTGTGTGTCTCATTGCGGGCTAGTGTTTAGCTGCAGGCTTGATGTTTCATGGCTGTTTTGCTTGGCCAGCAGCGCCTGTCCCCGGCCAACTTGTAAACACTCATGACCGGCGACGGCCCGGACTCACCGTGACGAACGTTAGCACGACAGATGGGTGGAAGCATCGTAGCATTCAAACAAGATGGTTCCAGGCTGGACTCTTGGCTCGGGTGCGCCTTGTAAACAGACCCCGTGGCCCCGGACCAACGGCGACACATGCAAACTGAGCCGGAGCGGGAATCAGACGTCAGCGAAGACACAATGAGACCACAGAAGCAATGATGATCTTTGACTAATAGCATCCTGTTCAGCTGCACTACCGCGCTGTCGTTTTGAATGTCGTAAATGCACGCCAGTGGGCTTTTGTTTTCTCTCCCCCCAGCGTCTCTGCACAATGCAAAGCCTGCGCAGATGGTCTCGCACTGTTCCTTCCAACTTTAATCGAATCCCTTTACCCGTGTTCGACACGTCGCCACAGACCGCAGTTCTTGTCGGGCGAGTTAATCAAAGCCGGGCTCGTAAATGAAAACCCCCTGTGCGTAGCATGTGCGCGCCTCGTGTTTTGCCCGTTTGGGATCAGTCGGCGCTCAGGCCGGTTGTACAACACCGGGAGCGTCTTGTCCTCTCGTCTTCCCCCAGCCGCGAGGTATTATCTCATCGTCGAGCTTTAGCTGCTGAAAACTTTGCCAATTTCCTGACAGAAATGTGCAGCCAATGTGTGCCGGGGAAGAGAGGCGCGGCGGCGTTGCGTGTCATAAAGATGGGCCCCGGCCTCGGAATTGAGACGTCAGGACCGCACAGTGTCCATATTGGAACCAGGTGACAAATAACACAAGACGAATAAAGAAAGGCTTTGTAGTTGAGTGTAGTCATAATGTACGAGGAAGCACAGAACTTATGCTCACGCTAATTGCTGGTTCGTTTTTATTTCTGCTTATTGATGAGGTTTACTTAGACACACTGACTTTTTTTTGGTGATACCATCAAAGAAGAGCGTCAGTGATGTAAGAGAGGGGAAGTGAAACGATAACCATGGAGAAGGAAATGGAACTTAGGCGACATAACAGAGCAACTGGCTGCTCAGTACAATATGAGCAATACTGTGAATTGAATACCAAGTACATATGCTAGCATAACTGCTAACTAGCATCCGTCTACTGTCTGGGGTTTTGAACGGAGCAGTTTCACTTGAGTTTGGTTTTACTGCGGCGAGCTAAATCTCTATTATGTTTTCATTAAGATGCTTAACTCGTACTTTAAAATGTTGCCTGGGGAGTAAACGCACTTCAAAATGACTGTTTTGAACCCTGTCAGTTTTACAACAGGCGGCAATTGGTGTCTAGAACAGATCAATTCTTAAAAACAACCAGCGTCACATTTTTTTTATTTTCGAGGCGTTCATTTTCACTGATCCTAATTAGGATTGTTTGGCCATTGGTGGAGTTCCATGTGCGGCTTCCATTCAGATCTGACTTTAAAAAGCAAAGCGAATAAATACAGATGAAACTCGGAGATGGTATTCTGAAGCAAAATGAAAGTGGTGGACTGACGGCGGGTAAGGGGAGGCTGACTTAAAAAAAATAAAATAAAACAGCTTGTGCTTGTCCATTCAATCCCCACCGTGCAAAAAAAAAGGCCTGTCGCCCCTGTCAGTTCTGCTTTGGAGCCCCAGCGGCTGCCAGTCGCTGAGGCAGAGGTCCCTGTCCTCTGTGCAGCTGTGCATCTGGGCTCTGACACGGGCCACGGCGGGCCAGAGCTATGCTAATGGCAACCAAATGGGCCGTGAGTCCCCGGTGGATTGGCAGGGAGATGCATGTGTTTTCGTGTATTTCTGTGCTCTCCTTCCGTCTTCCTTCCTTCACTTCAAGGCCCATACATGGAAGCAACCCAGTCTGCTCGCTACGCTCTTCACTAATGATCTCCGACAAACTTATGAGTCATGTGTCACTAATATTTAGCTGTATTACAATAAAAAATTGTGACTAAAGCGGGCTGCGCGCATTCCGGTAATCAGGCCTAATTTGAGCAATTTTCCCCTCTTCTGATCGAGGTTGGCAAAGAGCTGATAAGCGGATGAAAGATGAATCCCTAAACGATTATACTGTGATGTAGGGTGACTTTTCCTTCCCGATCTCAGTGGTAAACCTGTTCATTGTTTATGCTCAACCCCTTCCTCCCCCTTCCCAAAAAAAAAAAAAAAAGACTTTACACTTGCACTATCGCCCCACAAAAATACAATTGTTGAGTGTTTGTTTAATAAAAAAATTAATAAATCACTGAGTGTAAAGACCAGTTAACGATTGCACAAACAGCGACGGTAAGTAGAAATGATGAAGCCACAGATTTTTTTTGTTTCAAATATAGACGGAAAAAAATGAATCTCATATTAAGCCTTTCAGGGACAGTAGAGGGGGGGGGGGGGAATGCAAATACATATATTTTAAAAATCAGGGTGGCCGCCCATAACAACCCCCCCACCACCACCACCACCGCTCCCGTGGATTGATTTGCATCGGTATTGCCATTGACCCTGACTGCAAAACAAAACCGTATTATCACGGTCATCAGCCATATTGCTTGTTTACATTTACCCGCAACACTTTTCGCAAGCTCCGGCTGGGATGTTTCCAACTCCGCGGCGCTCTTAAATCGAGCACCAGACATATTTGCCGTGAGCGGCGCACAGCAGAAGTCAACGGATGAAGCGCCGGCCACGGTGAGAGACGGTGGCAGGGGAGAGATGAAGAAATTATGAGTCAGGGATGATTCGTTGCATTGTGACGGCGACAGGAGGCCACCATTGCCGAGGCTCCGCCAGTCTTGACATTTTAGTCATCACACTCGTCACGGTCGCCTGCAGGGTGCGACTACACATACACATACACACTCTCTCCCACACTCCCACATTCCTGCTAGTGCAAACACGCACACACACACACGCACAAGAATTCCTCTTTTCTAGTCGGCAGCACGCAGCATCTTGAAGCAGCACATTTTCTTTAAACATTAATGGTAACACTTTGTACAAACGATTCGCGTCCCGGCACAAAAAAAAAGTACAGCACAGCCACTACTCCAATCCGTTACTTAAACATCTTCAAGAGCGTTTACCTCCGCCAGGCATGGTAAGCAGATGCGTTCAGGTGTGCGGCGGGCGTTCGACTTCCATGTTTACCCAATCCCAGCCCGGTAGATGACAAGCCACAAGTGAGCGACTCAAAAGAACGTGATAGAAGATCGGAGGGGAGGGAGAGGCATAACCAATGTCTATATGACGGCTGGGCCCCACGACAAAAAAAAAAAGTGTGTCACTCCCAAAGCTGCACAAGTGTGTGCGTGTCTGTTCGGTGTGCGTTAGGGAGACGCACCAAAAGGAAAAGTCCATCAGGGTGTTTTTCATCTTTATCAGCCTTACAAAGTTCACGAGATAGAGGGGACAAAGTGGCGGCTAGACGCTGTTCCCCAACTCACAAGGAGCAACGACCGCCCTTCAGACCAGACACAGATATTCATCTTGACCTTTCAAGATCCTTCCAAGACCCCCCCCCCCCCCCCCCGCTCTCCCCCACCTTTTGAGTGTCACTAGCAAAATTGCCGAGCATTGAAATAAGGCCGCTAAGGGCTTTCGACACTGAAGTTAGTAGGACCCCCAATATACCGTTCTGCCATAACTTCAACATGTACACGGCGCATCATGCATGAATAGAAAATAAAACCTAAGCTTTCACATGACATCTTACTGTGGCAATGGTAAAAAAAAAAAGGGCCCACGGCACCACTTTGGCAAAAGAGCAAGGCCAAGAACTATTTAATTGATTGCCATTTGTTAGCTCACAAGCCTGCACACGGAAAAAAAAAAAAACACACACACACACAACCAAATGAGCCCCATCTGTGTAATGCTACTCATTTGCCAGAAACCAGGAAGTAGGAAGTAACGCAAGGACAAACAAACAAACAAAAATGGCGTTTGACTCACTAAGGAAGCACGCCCCTTCCCATCTCAAAATGTTACCGTCCCAATGATCATGTCATTGTTCAAGAACCACAAAGTTCAGAAACTAGCTAACGTACACACAGACAACAAAAAAAAGAAAAATACCGCACACCTCATCATTATTTGGTTCGCTGTGTCAAAGTCACCACACCAATATGAGCTTTGTTAGAAGTTGCGCCAATAGTTAAAAGTTCCAAGGTCAACATTTTAGGAAAAGAGCAAGGCTAAGGCATATTGATTTATTGCCATTTGTTAGCTAGCAAGATGTCACACACGCAACCAAATAAGTCCCAGGCTGTATAATGCTAACATGCTAACATCTTACGTCGTACGCCAGAAACCAGAAAGTAGCCTGCGAGCGAACACATGGACAAACAAACAAACAAACAAAAATGGTGTTTGATTAACAAAGGAAGCATCCCCGCCACCTCAAAATTTCAAATGGCACAGTCTCAAGAATCTCATGCCATTGTTGGTGAACCAGTAAGGTCAGAAACTAGCTACTGTAACACACACACACACACACACACACGGGCAAAGAAGAAAATACAGATTCACTGTCGTGTTTGTGAGACTTGGAATTTTCACTACTTATTGTTTCGCCACCATAGTTAATGATGAATTATAGTTACTGTAGTTACGCCCAAAATATCTTCCCTCATGATTGGTGTGATTGATTATTGTTGTTTATGTCGACTTGAGTCGTGTTGTGATGACATGACAAGATGTGGTTTCACTGGCTTCGTTTCCTGTATGGCTCACAATAAAGCCTGCTGAATGTAGAATTAAAAAAAAACTTATTTACTATTCAGCCTCAGCCGCTACCAACTGTTTTTGATCCCCCCCCCCTTCCCCCCTCATTAAAAAGCCATTGACTAAATTCAACACATTAGCAGTCCTTAACAATGACAAATTATGACAAACGCCAGATTGTGAGAATCCTCCTCCTTCTCTTCCTCATACTTTCCCCCAACTCTCATTTCTCTCCGCTCGCCAATTGCGTGTTAACATTTCACCGCATCCCGACGCTAACGCCGGCCTAATGAATCTCGTGCCTTTGCGCGGGCCGGCGTTAAATCGGGCCCCGTAAAGTGTTCGCAGCTGCGATGCTTTGCCTCGCCTTGGCAGCGGCATTGACTTTGGGTGGGAGGGACGTTGGTGGTGCTGGTGGTGATAGTGGGGGGGTTACACATGTGAGTGCAGCTGGGCCAGGGCAGGATGGGAGGAAGAGGATGAGCGAAGAGGTGGTATGAAGGGATGAAGAGGAGTTGGCAAAAAAAAAAAAAAAAAAAGACCACAAGTCTCCGTGTTTCCAGCTGCTTTTCTCAGGGGCTCGGTTTCCTACCCCCCTCCTCTTCCTCGCTTTTTTTTTTTTTTTTTTCGCAAGGCCTTTCAGGTCCCAGGTTGCTTGAAGAATCACAAACACACACACACACAGTCGCACAAACGCACACAGTTACAGTGAGACGCCCACTTCCACCCTCCCTTTTCCACGCCTCACTTTGGGCCATCTTTGTTTAGACAGGGCTCAGGAGTTCCAGAAAAGCTCTCTCAGATGTGCTGAAGTAAGGGGAAAAACAAAACAAACTGACCCTCACTCACACGCGCGCACACACACACACTCTCCAAATGTACCAACAAGTACTTTGCACTCGCACATGTGACATGCACAAGCTAACAAACGTAAGAGCCAAAATAACATTTTCGACCACAAAAATCACCCCCAAAAAGGTGCACTTTTCTTTGCGGAGGTATGCATTCTTTTATCGTGTGTTGCTTGGTGTGTGTGTGTGTGTGTGTGTGTGTGTCCCGATGCCTGGATCACAGCAGCGCGGCGGGCCCGGAGCATACCTCGACATGTGTTACCTCTTTGTAATATTGACTTTGTTATAGCTAGACGAGTGGGAGAGTCGGGCCAGAGAGCGGGGGCCTTGCAGTAGTGAGGCCCCCCGAGTTCGCCTGAAAACAAATACCTGAACGAACTGTGAAAATAGAAAACACAGAACCACAATGGCCGGCCAAAAAAAAAGAAAAAAAAGAAAAAAAATCCAGAGCGAAAGAAACGGAATCAAATAAACTGAAATTCTCACTCGACCTACCTGACCTTTTATAATGTAACAAGTACATTTTGTAGACGTAAAGTAGATCGCATTATGGTTCCTATTTAAATACCGCAAAAGGTATCTTTCAGAAGTGCAGAGGAAACGAATTCCATTTTTACGTGATCCGTGTAAAGCCCCACATTTTTCTGGCTAGTTTTTGGTTTAAAAATGGTGTTAGGCACATGGGTGTGAAACTCGAGGTGGAGGGCCAGATCCGGCCCCCTACATACTGTAGTGTGGCCCGTGAAAGCAAATCACGTGCGTCAACTTCCGCGATCCTTCCTGAAATTTCTGCCACAATTTCACATTTTCACGTTGAATAAATGACGTTGAGATTTTGCAAGATTTTTTTTTTGTTCTCCTTTTTAAACATACTATTATCCTTGACTAATTTCAAAACTATTAGTCAACCAATTTGTTTTTTACATGCGATAATAGGATGAGACGCTGAAAGATTTGGAGAGAAGCCATAACTACAATGTGGCCTGTGCAACAAAAAAAAAAAAATCAGTTTGACCCTCCTGCAAGATTAGCCGTCAGTAGATTGTGGATCACGACTCGGTAAGCGCATCGTTTTTGTGGAATAGTTTGATGAACTGATTCACTCTCAACGAGTTCACTGTCTTCAGAATACAAAATGGCGTCCGCAATGAGAAGTTAGCGATTGTGTTCAATGTAACCATAAACAGATTCATTGATCGCTAATTGTGACATTTTGTCACTAAATCAAGAAAGATCAGCTCCATAAAAGTCCTTAGAAATGAGGGAAAGGACTTGAATGAATGCAGACATGAAGCAGGAGCGCGCTCGTTGTGTTTATTTGCAGAAATAAAAGATTGATTATCATCTCCCTCCCGGTCCCGCGAGTGCAACTCCCATCTCGTCTCTCTGCCCGTGACTTTTGCTTACGCCTTTGAATAATAAAGGCGAGCCATTTGAATATTCCCTCTGTATTTAAAAGGGGGGAGAAGGGAGAAAAATATCTTTTTTTTTTTTTTTTGCAGCGATATTAGGCATGCTAATTGGGCTCTTTGGACCTTCCCGATAGAAAGGAGAAATTAATTACTTATGTCGACAAAAATGTCAGACACGTCGATCTAATAAGTACATCTGTTTGCAAGCCGCCTTGTGGCTTTACTCCCGCTCGTGTGTGTGTGTGTGTGTGTGTGTGTGTGTGTCCACTCGCGTCTAATGAAAGAGACACTAACACAAAGCTTTGACGTCCTCCTCGCGCTCCTCTAATATTCATTTGGTTTCTTGCCCCCATCAGCCTCTACGGCATGGAAAGTGACTTGCGTGTGTGTGTGTGTGTGTGTGCGTGCGTTTGCCATGTAAGCTAATTTTTTATGCTCAAACATGCCACTTTGTAATTATTTGGATGCCAGTTCGTGTTCGCACATCCGTCACGTTGAGGATTAAAAAAATAAAACAAAACAGCCTTTTCCCTCGCTTTTGGCTCTTTTTCAGCCCTCGACTAAAAAGCCATATCAGCCCCCTTTTTTTTTTTTTTTTTTGATCAAGCTCGACTAAAACGTCGACTTGCAAAAGACGATGACGAGCCCTTGAAGTGGTAATGAGACTCTTTGCTAACCGTAAGTCAGCAAAGTGTGAGGACCACCAGAATGACGGTTACACATCCGACCCCCAAAAATGTACACAGCATGATTCAAGCGTGATAAAATCGTATGTCTTCAAATCGGGAATGTGGCAGATGCAGATACAAAATCCGATAGCATGCGAATAAGCGTCATCGAGGTTGATGCCAATTTTCTGCCCGCACCACTCAAATAAATACGCATTGAAACGACATCAAAAGCATTGACGGACAAATTTATGCGGGCTAAAGTTTCTAGCGGAGATGCGTGCCCATCACTGAATAAGCAAAATAGTTGTCGTCACTTGCGGCCTGGGGAGTCATGTGGATTGTTTTCATGTGTTCCGTCAGTGTAAACTCAGCCGTGACCGATGAACGTTTTGCTCGAAATGTTCGTGCGAGGCAAGAGGAGGTGGCTTTATTTATACAGCACAATTCACATACAAGACAAGTCAATGTGCTTCGCCGGAAAGCATTTACATAGACGACGCCTCACGACATTCAGAAGCAAAGCAGAGAAAACAAAAGTGGCTGACCCAAATTACGAAAACACCACACAGTGACAACGAACAAATAAAAAAAATCAGGCGCTTGAACCCGAGGTGACCTTTGCAAATGTCTTGTTTTTGTCTTTAAAACAGATTTTTTTTTTTTTTTTTTTTTACACGTAAAGACAACTTAAGACACATAATCAAGAACAAACTGATCACATGATTTTTCTTCCCTTTTTCTAAACAAAAATCATTTTGATGTCATCGTGAATAAAGTGCGTCTTTTTTTTTTCCCCCCCCCTTCCAGCAATGCCGTCAAAAATATTTGTAAAAGTACAAAGTCAATTTCAAAGGCGAGCCAATCGCAACATTCTTTTTCGGATGAGATTTAGTCCAAAGTACGAGACCACAAGAAGGACAGAGAGAAAAAAAAAACGTCTTAAATCTAATCAAGAGGGCCGAAGTCAGGATTCGAATTGGTGACCTCTCAATTGCAAGGCTGACAGGCTCACCACTATGACAATCTTCTGCTCTAAAATATCTACCACCAAAAATATCAGCACAAAAATACATGTACTTTATAAATATTGAAACCCCAATGATTCTATTGCATGCAGCCACTTGACAAAATAAAATCCAGCAAATTCAACACACCATTTTTTTCAGTGTAGGCTCACCCGAGACCCTAATGAGGACAAGCAGTGTGTCAAAAAAAAAAAAAAAAAAAAAAGATGCATGGCTGGCTTGCTTTGATTTCTCTATTTTGCAACATGAGAGAGTCAAAACTACAAGCGCAGTCGTCAACTCTCTGGCGGCGTCAATCAAAACAGGCCCCATCTACCTTCCTGCACTGTCGTGTGCTCGCAGGCGGGCGGCTAACTCGAGCGCCCCTTCCAGAGTACCCCCCCCCCACCCCTCCCCCCCACCCCTCCTTTCAACCCCACCCCTCTATCCTCCTCGAGGGTCCCGTCCCTGCTGCGGGCCGGCGAGCGACAGCTTGCACGGTGATGCTCCAGCGATAGGCATCATCGGCCTCACTGCAGACTAATTGGTCCGCCGCTCCTCTGAGTGGCCTCGCTAATTAATTAGAAAGGCAGCCGAGCTGAAATTTTTAATCAGGACGTCGGGCTCGCCAGCAAAAAAGCGAGGTGCAGGGGAGGAGAGATTTGCTTGAGAAAGAGGAGTTGTGGAGGGGGGCAGAGGTTTCTGGGACACGCATCACATCATCTGTGTAATCCACCTGACACTGATCTCCCACGTCGCCCTGTGAAGTGTCGCGTGTTTAGATACGCGCATGATCTGGCCGCGTGATAAGAGAGACGATTATGGATTTTTGTTTTTTAAATTATGAAGAAGTGGCATAGTAGTTTGCACATGTGCCTGATTTCGATACCACCCTTCGGAGGGTGCAACAAAGCCGGGACGGCTGCTGCTCCCGTGCATGCCGAATGAGCAGGGCGTTGCTATGAAATCTCACAGTTCTCCCATCACGAAACGTGACGCTTGCCGTCCGAGAATTTCTATTTCAAACGTTTTCGACAAATGCTGCCACCGCCGACTCATCTCGCGGCAGGATTCCATGCGCACGTTTGTGGCATGATCCCGCTTCACGAGGTTCTATATAAAAAAAAAAAACGAAGGCAGCCTTCTTAAATGACTCCGAAAAAAAAGGCTAAAAAATATCTACATGAAACCTCCGATATTTGCTGACACGGGAAATGTAAAATCGTGGCGCTGATCCAAATTTGGATCGTTCGGCGGAGGTCCGCACTCTACTGAGTTTCGTCTTGCTATCTAATCCCATTACAGCATAATATTATGTTCCCCATTTCTCTTCATCTTGGACTTGGCTAATTGAAAGCAGTCACTCAATCTTACTGTCGAACAACTGTAAGAATTACAAGCTGCTTAGGATAACAGTCGCTTGGTTTCGAGTTGCTTTGAGTGACATGAGCCGGGGGGAAAAATGGCTTTTCAGCTTTGGGACAAAGTCTTTGGAGCAGAAGTCAAACATGCTAACATGGTCAGCGGATGCAGGAGCCTTCAACTTGTTCGTTCATAGCGCGGATCTAGATACGTGGTCAAGAGAGAATTCAGACTTTTTTTGTGGCGCAGTGGACAACGCACTTTTTCCTCAAACAAAGAGAGATGATTTGTTGGTTAGGGAATTATTGCTAGCATGCTAACATCATCAGCTACACACACGGCTGTCTGTTGATTGGACAAAGAGAATCATAACCTGGACCGAAATTTAAATGTAACATTTTCTCCTCCAAAACAAATCCAAAATGAGGTCAACCTTTCCAAAGGAACAAACTAACACACAAGATGCTTCTTTGTCAAACAAAATAAACTATAACTAGCAACTAGCAACACCTTGCTATTGTTCCGCTTCAACCAGCCCGCCAGTCTTATCATCCAAAACAAACATACGCCACCATTTTTTATGGCTTTGTTTCACAGGTCGTTAGTTGAAAGAGGGACGGCCACATTATTATTGTGGCGTTATGACGCTCGCGTGGGGAAGACAGCTGGCGCAGTGATGGGAAGTCGATGTCGTGTTCTATTTAACGTCAAGTATGTTTTCGAAACCATTTTCCGGCTTTGAACATCTACTCCAAGTCATGAAAGAAAATGTCATGAAGCAGCGGTGACGCTCGCAGGCCGCGTCCTCGCAAGACAGCTTTGCGCTGCAGCTGCACATATGCTCCCGAGGCAGGACGATACGCGCCCTGTCGCCGGGCTAATTAGCATGCGTTAGCTGGTGAGAGAGAGAAACAACGAGAGAGAGAAAGAGGGGCAGCCCTCTGTGATGTGTACTGAAGTGGAGTAAAACACTGGGGCAAGAACTGCGCTAATGGCCCATTTCCTCCCAGTGGGGGCCCCTCCCTGACGCCTGCGCACGCGCTGGCATCAGTGCAGCCACGGGGCGCCCGCCGGGCTGCCAAGGCGCCAGCGGGGGCAAAGGTACGCCAGCGACCAGCCCGGGATGTCATCGTTCTACACACTGCGCTGAGCTTTGTCACGTAACGGCGGGTGACAGCGACACGCTAACGCATGCTAATGCGTTCACCAGCCTGTTAAATGCAAGGGGGAAGTAGACTGGCTGACAAAAGTGGGGCAGCTATTGTACGTAGTGCAAGACACATGATTGAATTGCATTTTTTTGTTGTTGCTGTATGAAGCAAATGTGGTTGAAATTTTATTTTTATTGCAATGTAATTTTGAATGAAAAATCAGTTGCTTATCAACTCTGCACTGGGCATCATTCAATCCCATTTACACAGCAAAGTGCATCACCATATGCTATTGGTGGTTATTTTAGGGCAAAGACATGACAGTACAATTCAGAAATTATTCCAAATTTTTTTGGGGGGGTGGAACCATTCCACTGGCGGAGCGAGAAGCAAGGGCCACAGGGTGACTGCTCCCCCCTGAAATATGCTTGGACCCAACAAGAGCTGGCCCTTGTTGGGTTAGGATAATTTTTTACGTATTTTCAGATTTTTTTTTTCCAACTGTTTTTTTTCCCACATTTCCTCCGTTTTCTGTGGAGAACATACAGTGATTGTTTTTCAGTGTTTAGTGAAGAATTTGGTGGGGTTACCCTGGAGAACCCACGGGGTCAAATTTGGCCCCTATAAATTCTGCTACTCAAATGCTACCCTTAAATCCCAAAGGGTCAAATTTGGCCCTCCCTAATTAAGCATTCAATATTTGAAAAAAACATATACAGTATTTTGGTGTTCAGTGAACATATAGCAGTCATTTAATGTATAAATCATCATTTTCCAAAGACGAAAAGGGTTCTTGGGTTCTCCAGGGTTAAAATAAAAATGTGGGGGGGGGGGGCCTGAGATAGCCCCAAGATAAAAATCTATCTCCGCCACTGAATTTTGTTGTGCTCTTTTCTGAAACTTTCAGAATCTGACTATCCAACATATTTCCATGACAGCAATGTGGTGTGTCATGGAAATGTCGTGAATGCCGCATATTGGACCATAACGTCGAAGAACGACAACAAAAATAATCATCAAAATATATCTGGATGCTAAGCTAAGATTTCAATGAAAAATTTCCCGAAATTCACCGCGGAAATGTTCTGTCCTTTTAGTCAACCGACTTCCACAAGTGGATTATTTACAGGAGTGTTAGCAGCCTGCTTGGCACTCAGTTAGCAGTGGCGAGTGTATCTCTGTCAGTGTGAGTAAACAAACAGTGGCGACATGCTTTGACAGAGCAAATGCCCCCCCCCCAACCCCCCCACACACAGGGGACAGTGGGTAGAAAAAGAAGAGGAGATGGAGGGTGTATGGGGGGGGAGTGCATCCATATTTATAGGGCCTTTCTAGCGTTTGTCCCCAGGCCAAATTGTGTGACTACACTCAGCTAATGTCAGAGCAGCACTTAAAGCAGGCATTTCCAGCATGTCGGGGCCAACGGGGAATACACGGGGATGGATGCGAGGAACACATTTTTTTTTTTTTTTTTGCAAATAAGAAGACGCTCTTGTGTGTTGTTGGCTTGGTCAATCGTGTTCTCACCATTCAGCCTTCAGTCACGGAAAGAGGCACATTGTAACTGAGATTTCCTCGTGGTCGGCTTGCCTTCCAGAGGTGACGTCATAGCTGAGCAACGCATTGAATTATCCATGAATGAAAAATGGCACATGAATTCGTCAGTCATAACATCTGATAATTTTTTTGGGGGCTGTTTTTTTTTTTTTTTTGGTGCCTATTTTGCTTCCTCACTTAGCAATAAGACGTGCGGGGAATTCATAAATTCACATATTCACTTTTTTTTTTTCCTCTAGCAACTACTTTGTAAATTTACCTGGACAACTATTTTTGTGGCCGAGAGGCAAATGTCCATATTAGGACAAGAATGTCCTTATTGACTAAGGTCACCTGTTGCCATGTCGATTATGTGTCAGGCGACCCCCTGCCCTGTCACCCTGTTGATGCCCCCGATGAGACGGGAGCGAGAGGGATGAAAGAGCTCTTTTTAGCATCGACTTTCATCGTCTGAGTTAGCGCTTAATCCCTTTGCCAGGGCCATTATGCGTCCAATGGGACGATGGGGACTTTGTTGTTTGTTTGCTTCCAGTTGCACCGACGGTGTTTTAACCCTCGTGCAGTATTTTTAAGCGGCTGCATGAAGGGTATTACGTCCCAAAAATGTCCCTCTTCCAATGTGCACCAACTTTTTTCACTTTTAATTTTTTTTCACTTTCAACCCCTCAAAATGTTCAGTGGGAATTGGCCAAGACATAGATATACATCCTATGCACAATTTCAGCTTTGTGGAGTTATTTTTCACTGTTTTGTCTGTGGTGTCCATTTGTCCAACAGTCCAAAATCGTCCAAAGTTTCCGAAATGTCCAATTTTGGGATAATTACTACATGGGGGTTAAAGCGAACTCAAGTTTTGAAAGGGCAGGGGCAGAGCCGTACGTTTTCAGCGGGGTGGCCAGATTGACACCGCGACTCATTCGCACGCAGAGGTTGTGAGATCTGCCTTGGCTATGCGGCGCACGTTGCTAAGAAATCATTGTTTGTCATATCCGCGACAGTCAGTGCTTCATCAAATTAAATTTTTTTCACTAACCTGGCCCCCAAAAAATACAAGCAGGAAGAAATTTGAGTAAAATGCCATTTTTTTGTTTTTATTTATTGCGTGCACCGATTCGCTAGCTAACAGCCAGTCAGAGTCATCGATTGGCCAATGCGATTTTGAATCACGGCAATCGAGGGCTCAATTCATTCACTCAAAGACGCACAATGGCTCTGTTCGACTCGCATTTGAGACGCACAGTTTTAACGCAAAAGCCGTACCAACCGTAGAAAGGAAATGCCTCAGTTACAGTTTTGACAAGTTCACTCATACGCGTGTAGAATGACAAGAAAACTCGTTGCATTCCACTCTCTCGAACAGAATCGCTCTGAATGGAGCCAAATCATTCCACTTGAAAACGGAACCGTCTTTGAATCATATCGAGATCACGTATCCAATCGTCTTTGATCGGAGGGAGGCGCGCTGATCATCTCGTAAACCAAAGTCGCAGGCCTCATTGTAATTCATGTTCGCTCAGAAAGCCGTGTGACCATTGTGAAACAATCTCAATTGTCATGTTTCGGTTTGTGACCAACAGGTGGCACTGTGGGGATTTTGCCTGCAGCTGCACACCTGTTGGTCGTTAGGCAATTAGGACTTTAAAAGGACTCCCAGCCCGAGCACTCATTGTCGGGTCATTGTTTGCTTGTTAGCAGCTGTCAGGTTTGTTTGTCATGTTTGTTTCATTTAGTGATAGTTTTTGCTTCAGTCATGGTTTTGTTTGCTACTTTGGATTGTTTTTGTTTTTGTGACTTTGATTGTTCTGGATTTAGTTTCTGTATTTCAATACAATTCGTCAAGTTCACCCGGCTCCTCTCTCCTGCCTGCTTTTTGGGGTCCACCACCACCTCGCTACGTGACATCAATGTTCCATTTCCTAATCATTTTATTACATAATACACAACAAATTGATGTGGGGCCTCCGGGCTTTGAGCTTGCCACCTCGGACCAAGGCTTTTGAGTCGAGACCACATAGCTTCCATCATCCATGCATGACCAGTCCAGAAAGAAGCCACTTGGCAATCGAGGCGAGACCGTCACTTAAAGCCCCCTTCGCTCGCGCATTATTAGGCATTGCCATATTTGGGTGCATCTGCCTAATGTATGTCAGTGTGGTGTAAAATTAGAACCCCCCAAAAAAAACAACAAGGCACTGCTTTAAATCCACACGCCCCCCCGGCCCCCCCTTTTCTTTCCTTATATGCAGGCTTTCTTCCAGCGCCAGACGCTAATAAGCCAGCTAATTCTATTAGGACTTTTTCCAAATATAAAAAAAAAAGAGCCCGTGTGAATACATTTGCTATGTAAAGAGGAAAAAAAAAAAAAAACTCCTGGATGGGCCTCAGTGTTCACAAAAGAGCCAAGTTGTTGCTGAGCTTGTTAGCAAAAGACTCTGATCCAAGGGCTGGCGACTACATCGAGGTCTCTTAAGTGTCTGTCACCCTGATCCAGCCAGGCGAGAGCGCTTTGTAGGCTCCGCTTCCTTAGACGGCCTCGCCGAGCTGCGGCGGGGGGGAGGGAGGGAGGGAGAGGCGGGGGGGGGGGGGCAGGGGGGGGGCTGAAGAGGAGGAGGAAGAAGAGTCTCACCGCGCCTGTAGCTGCAGGTGACAGCGATGCCTTTTTGTTGTCAAATCCTGATACAGCCTTGACATGAAAAAGCGCCGTCCCTGGCCTTCCTTCCTTCCTCTCTGTAGGCCTCAAAGGCTTAGATAGCAAGCAAACGAGTCACTCTCCTCATCGTCCTCGCTTTCACTCCTCCGCTGCCACCTGCTGCCTCCCTCGCCTATCATGTCCGACCCCCCCAACCCCCCTTCTCCCGCTCCCCGCCCCCCGCCCGCCTCTGGTTTATAGATCTGAGTATGCTCTCCGGAGGAAAATACAAGTCAAGCCATTGTCATTTCAAACAGCACAATAACCAGACACCGAGCTGCCCACTGACAACTCTGGGGAAGCGGCCTTGGCTTTGACTGTTAGCTACTCTCTCGCTCACTTCCTCCGTCTTTCTTCCTCTCAAACTCACCTCCTTCCCCCTTTCCCCATTGGAGACCCGGTAGCCAGTTGTTTGTTACCGAGCCTCTCCTCACTTCTGGCAGTGCTGAGGAGGAGAGAGGGGGAGGGAGGGGGGCGGGGGGGGGTGTAAAGAGGGGCGGCGGGAAAGCCAAGGTCGGCTTTCTCCGCGTGACAGTTCGCTGCCTCTCGACAAGGCGGGAAATCAATACTTTTGGACTTGTGGCGCTTCCCTCTGTGTAACAACAACGCTGTCCAGGCACCTCTGACGCATCCCTTATCGCCACCCGCCCCCATCCATGCGCACTATTTTTTTATTTTTTTTGTGCATATTCTTAATGTGACAATAATGATCCTGTATTTTTCGGACCGGGAGGAGGCGCACATCAAATTCTTGACTTTTCTCAGAAATCACCAGGGTGCCTTATAATCCGATGTGCCTTATATATATTGATATGGAGGTCGGCTTTTCAGTTCGTCGGCTTAAATTCAAATTCCTATTCACATTGGCTCGTAGGCGTACGTCTTTGTCCCACCAGAACTCAAACTACAGTCAAACCTCGGTTTTCGTCCATAATCCGTTCCAGAAGGCTGTTTGAAAACCGAATTGTTCGAAAACCCAAACCACGCTCTTTTAAAAAAAAAAAGTTTATTGAACACGTCTGCTCGCAATGGAAAGCGACGCGAGGAAGCGTCACTTCCTCGTGTAAGGAAAACGAGAGGAGTCAAGTGGTGCATTCAAGGGTGCTCAGTTTGTTCGAGAACCGAATTTCAGTCGTAATCCGAGGCATAAAAAATTTGTAATTTTTGGTCGAAAACCGATTTGGTCGAGAACAGAGACGTTCGAAAGCCAAGGTTTGACTGTACTTCCTTCTTCTGTGTCTAAAGAATCATGGGAAACGTAGCCCATGTAGCCCAATGCCGTAGTCAAGAGAGGCAAACAACATCGCCGGCTTCCAAACCGGCAATGAAGTACCGCACCGAACGACTGATACAAGATGCGCTCCCGTCTGTGGTTCTCAATTTTTTTTTTTTAACCACATGAGTTTGTCTTTGCCTACTCGTGAAGTTCTTTGAGACGGTTTTGTCCTAAAGGGCTATGTAAATAAAGTTGCCTTGACGGACAATAATACCGTATTTTCCGAACTATAAGTCACTCCTGAGTATAAGTCGCACCAGCCATAAAATGCATAATAAAGAACAAAAAAAACCATACATAAGTCACATTGGAGTATAAGTCGCATTTTGGGGGGAAAAACAGACACTTGAAAGGCAATTAAAAAAAAAAAATAGAAAACACGCTGAGTAAGTGTACAATATGCTAACGTTACATGACGCGTAAACGACAAACTGAGAACGTGCCTGGTATGTTCAAGTAACATATTAAGAGTTTTTCAGATAGCTATCGCATAAAGAACATGCTAACACGTTCACCAACCCATCCATGTCACTCCAAATCACTAAATCCAATGGAATCTTCATCCTCTGTGTCACTTCAAAGCAACTCCACCAACTCCGGAGGTAGAAGATGCCAGCAGCGCTTCCTCTTCTACGTCGCTGACATCAGACTCGTCGTGGTTTTATCAACACAGTTCTAAAGCGGCCTCTTGCGGTTTAACTCATTCACTCCCAAAGAGGTTTTTAAACGTCTTTTCAGACTTGGTCTAGAATTGGCTGGTACTGAATGAGTTCATGTGAAAATAACATGTCAAATGATCGAAGAATGTGTTAATAATTTCACCCATAAATCGCTCCAGAGTATAAATCGCACCCCCAGCCAAACTACAAGAAAAACTGCGACTTATAGTCCGGAAAATACGGTCATAATAATATTCACAGTCGAAGCCACTCTTGTGCGCAAAGCCGAGCCGAGGGCCACTCGTTTTTAAGACGGCACTAAAGCCTAATATGCCTCTGTATGCTTTTTCGCCGCCAGATCGACGCCGGGAGAAGGCGAGCGCGAGTGCGTCCCACACCGATTGTTAAGAGAGCGTGCGCAAGGCCAATTACCACTGCCGTCCTTCAGCAGTCAAAGTGACTAAAACTGCTTCCGCCCCCCTCTTGCGGAAGAGAGGGGGGGCGGGGCGGGGGGCACAATCGACCGACGTCCCCTCATCCCTCGACGGGACACGCTGAGTGTGTGCAGGCGGATCTCCATCGACATTATCTACCCCCCCCCCCACCCCCACCCCAACCCCCCCTTGCCTTGCTTCCTCGCTTCAGCCGGAGTCAGGAAAAGGCATCAAATGAAACAGCCACTTTAATGAATTAGATATTGAGCTGTTCATTAAAAAAAATCAAAGTCAGCACGCCAGACACGATGTGGAGTGTAACCCGGGGATGAACGGTTCTTGTTTAGCGGGCTCATAAAGCACCCCCCCCCCCCCCCCATCCCACCCACCTCCCTTACGATCTGATGACTTTACCGAATGTCGGCCAGAAATGTTTCATGTTCGCGAATTAGGTGACTCCGTTGTATTTTTCCTGGCCCGTTGCTCATTTGCGAGGCGACTTCTTGACGTTACACGTTGAGTGGAAGGGTAACGCGATACGCGCGCGCAGGAAGATGTCTGTTTTGCTTGGCAACCGGACCTGCGCGTCGTTTCTTAAAATCCTGCGAGCCGCTCCCAGGACGTTGGCCTGAGGAAGCCTTCTGACAGAGGAGAATGATTCAAATCAAATCAAATAGACAGCAATCAGCCGGTGGAAGACAAACAAACACACGCAAAAAAAAAAAAAAAAAAAGGCCGTCGCCATCGTGGAGATGAAGTCTCCGACCGCAGACATGCGGTATTTGACGGGGATTTCTCCCTGCTCTCTAGTCCCATGCCACTCTCTGGATGGAGTAGTGACAAGCCTTTCTCATCAATTTGAAAAAAAAAAAAAAGAAGGGGTCCTATTGATTTCCCAGTTTGCTTGAATGTGCGACTCGATGCCGACGCTGATTGATGAGAATAGAGAAGCTCGGTGGAGGGCTGGGGACAAAATGACAGAAAGTCACATGATGCAATTCGATTGCAGCCTAATTGGGGTGCAGCAAAAAGCAGTTTCACTTTTCAAGATTGCTTTTTTTTTTTTCCCAATAAAGAATAAAGTCAGATTTTCTATTAATACCCACCTGGGCATGATTATTATTATTAACATTATTATTATTTTTTTTTTACAGTATTATTGAGGAAAAATAGTTTGTACCTTTAAAAAAAATTTAAAAAATTATGAAATCAAAATTCTGATGGGAGTACTCAGATTTGTTTGAATTAGTTTTTACCATCATTCAAAATCGTTTTTTGTTTTTTTTAATGCTCACATTGACACCAAGTGACAAAATAACCCTGCGAGATTGGAAAAGTTCACGCTTTACTTGGATCCTGTTTGTGTGGCTCAACAAGTATCACTTGCCCTGCGTTACTTCAATTGGTCAGAGCTGATTTTTTTTTTTTTTGTCCTTGCCGTTGAGAAGGCACAAGGGTCAGTTTCTGACTCTGGGTTTTACTGGACCTTAAAATATATATATTTTTTAATAACTTGGGATCGGCATGATGAATCGATTTAATGTCCATTAGTTATCAGTTCGACATGTAATCTGGTTGCTACTTCCTGAGGCAAACAACAAAACCCTGCAAACAAACTTTCAATATAATCTAAACTTCCCGAGTTTGTTGCAAATGTTGCGCAAATGGTTGTGACCCGCTTTTTTATTTTAGTTTTTTTAATGTGTTGACATGCTCATCCGTTTCAACAAGAATCAAATGCCCGCTCCTCGTGACGACTAACGCTGGACTGAGACAAAATTCCAAAACATCCAACATCTTCCCTGCCATCGCGCGGCTACTTTTCAGGTCGGCTTTTGCCAAAAAAGCAAGCAAAAAAAAAAACAAAACCAGGGGACCACATGAGCTTTGCACATCTGTACACATCTGTACAGTGTCAGCGGCCTGCCTGGCTCGCCAGTGATCAAATAACGAAAAACCAGCACAGCGGAAATAAGTCGTCTGGAGCTCGGGGGTGGAAAAAAAAAAAAAGCCCACTTGTCGTCTCCTGAGGAAGAACGGGGCTATCGCAAACAAAATCGCCGCTGCGCCTTGTCGTGAAAAGGTGGCCGTTTTTTGGGGCGGACGCGCAGGGTGACCCCTTGCGGATTTTCACCCCAGCCTCCCACAATGAACCTCTGCTCGCATGGCAGGAGCCTCAGGGGTGGGATGGCGCCTTGCCAGTAGCCGTTGCTGTTGTTGGCAGCCGCTATCCTCCGTGTCCTCAGTACTTACTCCGGTTAGGGCATAACATGATACACGCAAAAGGCCGACCAGAGTACAGCGCCACACACATACGCATATGCCGTGCGTGCGCCTCCACACACGTAATTATGCACAAAATCACTCCGCTCGCCACTCATCCAGAGACGAGCCGCGGCCTCAAAGGAAACAAGGCGGGTTAAAAAAGCCCGGCGTATCCTTGACGGCTTCATCTGGTTCCAGTTTGGTGCAGATGCTCCGCTTTTTATTGCAGCACTTCTTGTGTTTCATGGCAGATTTAGTCGGCGGTTTCGGCGCTGGCTACTCCGATGGTGGCACGTCTCCTTGTAAACTGTGGGGCAAACCAATAAGGCACGTTGTCACCCTGACCCCGTTGCGACGCATAAACAGTCGCCTTTCCGATGCGTGTGAGTAATTTGTGGAGTTTGAGTTAAGCAGTAAAATTCACCCGTTTTGAGGCATCTCAGGAGGCGGCCATGATGCCGCTTTCTGTTCCGCTGTTTTCTGAAGCTGAGCCCTGATTGGATGTTTCCGGGGTTAGGTTTTTGGGTCTCTCATGCATCCTATGAAAAATGTGTGATAAAAACTGAAAGATATTAAGAACACATAGTTTGTGTTGAGTTGAGTATTTTGTCCGGATCAAACAACCTTTTGGTCATACATCTGGTTCGGAAGTATGTGCTCCTATTTGGTTCCCCAATAGAACTGATGAAAAAAAAAATATTCACCAAAGTTATTTTGGGATGCGCAACTTGAAATGATCTTCCGCTCAAGGAGTTTTTTTTTGTCTGGTGACGTGTCTGCTGCATGCGCCACATACGCAGATCCGCCCAAGTGTCATGTACGAAGTGCTGCCTCCAGGAGTGAAAATGCTTTCCTTGTCTTCCTTCACAGGTGCTCATTTCCACCCCAACACTCAAGACGTCTGTGTTGAAAACCTCGTCACAACGCCCGAGCTCCACACTATGCGGAAAGAGGTAAACGCTGGCTCACTTGCATTAGACAGAACCACCCCCTCAAAACAGGCTCATTTTCAGCATGACACCAAATGAAAGGGGCTGAAAGGTAAATCTGAGGGTAGTTTCCTACTTGCAGGCAGTCTTGCGTGCAGCATGGGTGATCTAGTTGGCAGTGATTTGGGAGCGGGGCGCCGAGTGGCGCTTAACTGGCTCGTTGATGGCTTAAACGATTTCATCACTATCAAGGACGGCGAAGGCGGTTTCCCGCGTCGCTCCGCCAGATGCTCGGGGACCCGCTCGCTTCTTCACGCCGACTATCCTCAAACTGACTGTTTTATTTCGAGTCGCCGTACTCCGTCGAGCTCTTTGTAAGGGCTTTTTTTCTTCTTTCTCTCCCGTCCTGCGTTAATATGTATAAATCGTTCCGTAAGAAAGAATGAAAAATGATATGATGAGAATGTCATGAGAATCGTATGAGAGAACTTTTTTTTTTAAGTGAGACTTTTTTTTTTTTATTTAAAAGAATTTAAAAGAAAAAAGTTGCATTTTTGAGAAAAAAATTCAGATTTTTTTTTTAGAGAAAAGAAAAAATTTTTGTTTTTCAGGGGAAAAAAAATCATCTTCCGAGAATAATGTCAGAATCTTTTTGTCAGATTTTTTTTTTTGGTAATATTATGACTGAGGAGTTCTTTGGGGATTTTGTTCAAGTAAAAATGCATTAAAAAAAATCACCTAAGAAATTATTTTTAAACATTTTTATGAATACTTCAAGGGACGCCACTCAATATTCAGAGGGAAATAAAATGAACCTGTTTCAAGACTTTTTTGGGGGGGAGAATACCAGTGTAGGATCATAAGGCGGTGTAACGGGTCACATTGTTCTGTTATGACTGTGAAACCACATCAATGTTGAACTACCTGTCACACATTCATCGGCTCCCTCATTTATAGACGTACTTCCATCAACTTGTCATATTTGTGCAAAGATGACAAAACGCTGACATGATTGTCAACTCGGTCGTTCGCGGCACGACGCAAAGCCCCCCACTCCCACCCCCACCCCACCCCGCCTCCATTTATGCAGCCCAATCACAGATGGATGTTTGCAATGCGCGCACTGCGTGACCCGCCACTTATTTACAGCCCAATGACTAATCAACATGTGTTTTCACTGCGCAGGTACTCCGGTGTCGGCCATTTGGCCTTAATACAATAACTGATTGCCTTTAATCACAGCCAAATGTGACTTTTTTATTTATTTTTTTTGCTCATAAGTAACGCTGAATCACTTCCACATACCTGAAAGTCAGAGAATATTGATTTTACAAGCCTCATTAGGAAAGTCACTTTGAGAGTGAACTTGAGTGTGGACACTATATGTGTGTGTGTGTGTGTGTGTGTGTTTGTTTTTTGGGGATGTTTTGCATGCACGGTTATAATTTTCCCAGAGCCTCATTGATTCTGACGCTCCCGCCTCCCCGAGAAACAAGGGGGAGGATTATGTGGTTGCAGATATTAGGCCATTCATTTCGCAAGCTTACATGTGAAAATATTGACGCTTCCCAGACCAGATCCTTTCCATTACGGTCGTCAGGCCTAGCGGATATAAATCTGTCCGGCTATGCCGCATTGATACGCTATCGATTTAATAGTTGGGGGGATTGTGGATCTCGTAAAAATAAGGATATTTGGGGATTTTGATTGAATTATTCAAGTCTTGAATTGATTTTCTTCGGGATAGTCTGGCATTGTGTGCTGAAATGACAGCCTGAGAACTATTTGATGAAGAATAAAAGAACATTTGTGTCGCACATTTCATGCACCAGGCTACTCAATGTGCTTCACAGCACCAAAGAAGCATTTACACACAAAACAGTACATTTTCAAAATCAAAGCAGAGGAAACAGCTGCTAAAATGACCAAAACAACAAATATTGACAACATTCAGTCTCACGTGACACTGACACAGCCTTTGGGGTTTTTTTTGCGACCTTAGACTCAATTTTTACCCGGCTAACCTATTGGAAAAATCCCATGTCTTGCTATTAGCTTAGCCTGTTAGCATTTCGCTAACAGTAAAGCAGTTTTCACTTTACCGCTGCACACAACTCCAAGAGATACTTTTCTGACACTGATAAAACAGACAGACAAGCAAGAGTGTGATTTATAGATTTATGCCCCGGGGGTCAACATACTGCCCCCTACTGGCTTGGAATGTGGTCATAAATCTGACCTCATTCATTGCCAGGTACGTATTTTTATGTCTTTTTTTTTTATGTGGGAGGAGAAAAAGAGGATCTGAAAATGGCTGGCATTGATTGAGTTAATCGCTGAATAAACATGAGTGGGATCACACACACACACACACACAAATGGATACACAATAAGAAAGCAGGCTTCCAGTGAAATGGAACTCGCGTCCCAGCAGAGCGGGACTTGGGATAGGCAGTCTGAAGGAGAACAGAAGAAGCGGGAAAGAGTGCAAAGGTTGTCACACACGAGTCACAGAAGAAGGAGGGTGGAGGAAGGGTGGCGGAGGGTGTCGGTGAGGCGGAGGGGTTTGTGTTAGGGGATTTTGCGTTCCAGCCCTCTCAACATCTGTTATTCGTTTGTCCCGAGCTGGGAGGAAAATAGCAGGAAGCATTCTGGCGGTGGCGCAAGATGAAAAGACAAGAAAATTGAATAAAAAAACATGTGTCGCACATACGCGGCCGCTGATTGGACGCGTCCCGCAGAATTATGTGCCCTCCCCGGGGGGTCGCTGCCAGCTTGCACAAGCAGACACACAACTAATGCGGGAAGATTCCTCTCATTCATAAAAAGAGCTTGGCATACCCCCATTGGCACAACATCACACTGTTGTGACCGTCCAAACCTCAGCGGAATGAAGTAACCCCTGCCATGTCGCGGGTCATCTTTCGCACCACCGCTAAATCGCGGATTTTTTTCCGGTGATCAGTTATGGGTTTTCACTGTCTGAATTTAGAATGGTACGCCTTCAAGGTCGCACCACGTTGCCGGACAGCACGAGCAAGAAAAAGAAGGTCCCCAACAAGTTTATAAGAACCGTGACATCCATGCTAATTTCCGTTAGCCCATCAATAAAGTTCCACACTATAAGATAGCCTTAAGCTAGCATACTTACGCTTAGGAAATGCTTTGATAGAACATTTTGGGGCTCAATGTTTATGTTTTGCGGAAAGTATTTACGTGTGAACAGCTTGAAGTGAGCACGTATAGCATTTACTCAAAGTAATGTCATATGATAGTCTCCCATTTATTGACAGCAAGAGAGTGAAAGCAGACGTGCGGAGAAGTTTGTCTTCATGAGTTTGCTGTTAATGCGTTTCGGAAGCATGTTCTGCTGTCCCCCCAGTTCAATAGGTAACAGCTTAATGTTGTGAGCGACCAACAAATAGGCTCATTTAGCATCATAGCGTAACGGCACTGTTCCATGCGCAAGCTTTACTTTTGACTGTGTGTGTACTTTGCCCTCATGTTTAATTACACTTCTGCTTCGCTTTGAGGCAGAGGCAAACAGTGCTATAATTACCACAAACACCTGCTTTAATTTTTCATGGATATCTACCCAGTGTGTGTGTGTGTGTGTTCATATTTATTCAGCCTGAGCGTATCACAAGAATATTTGTTGCAAATAATGTTCAGGTGAAATTTGACCTTTGCAGCGTCTTATTCCCGGGTGATATCAGATCAACATCATTTCCCCCAAACTTTTGTTTTTCTCTCTTCACCTTTGAACAAGCACACCTTTGAAATATTTAGAGTCACTTTTTACCGGGCCAAGGAGACAACGATCTATTAAAAATGAGCAACATGCATAAAAGTGTGGGCGAAGAGTGCTGCGGGACGGCAAAGGTGCGAGCCATTGCTAAATGTAACGTAACGGGGCGGGGAGAGAAGTCATGAAGACGGCAATTATTATCACTGTTAGTCATTTGGCTAGTTAAGTGTATTTTACGCACATATAGATCCTTAGATTTGCTAACTATTTTGTCCTTCATCGAGAGAGAACGCACACAGTGAGTTTGCATTGCTATAGTTAGGTAGCTAATCGGCTAGCAAACTGGATTTGACATATCTTCAAGGTTCTCATGCAAGATTATGAAAAGAATCTTCTTGCTGGATATTTATTTTGTCTCCTAGTATTGTGCTTTTGTATGTGAAAAAGTGGGGGTCAAGCATTGCGGTATTTTTTGTCCTTTGTTTCGCTAGGTAGCTAGCTAGTTGGTTAGCTAGCAAACACAGCTATTATAAATTGAATTTACTTTCTAAGAACTTTTCTTAAGCTCAAAAGATCAAAAACTAAAGCATTTTTAAAGATCAGTAAGCATCAAGCTAAATATTCCTACAGGTCTGCGGTATCAATATCCATCCAAAATATGATTGAACCATCTATCAATAGTGAAGCGAAAACAGAATGAAGTGAAGTATGATGTTACCATTCGCGTTTGCTAGTTAGTTAGCTCATGACTTTGCTTCTAAGCGCAAAAAGCTTTGGCGTTTATTTGTGATTGCCGGTTAGTTCCGCAGATATCGATGTTGTTTTTGGGCGGGAAGAAAACCACAATACATTTTTGCAAGGATCAGGATAAAGATCTGAAACAAGATCATCATTAAGGTTATTGTCCCCTTCCGCAGTTCCAGTCTGCTTGCGTATGGGGTAGCCGGCTTGGGGGGGGGGAGGCCCTGTGTGTCATGTGTGTGTGGAAGTCAGCGCATTTGCTAGCCTTGGTGGGGGTCTGTGCTCTACTGACAAGCATAGTTTCACTTTATTGGATCGGTTCTTGCCGTGTCAGCACCATCAGCGACAAGAACATATGCACTTAAAGGCAATATGCTAACACGCTGTAAGCCCCTGACAGAGGCACACATACGCACGCACACAAGTTGTGTGGGTGGTTACGGAGGGGGTGGGGGTGAGGGGGGGAGGAGGGGGGTACTTGGAGCTTCTTGCATGCTTTGCTGCTCTTTGATATGCGCCACTCATTAAAAATAGATGGTGAGCAATCATTACAGGCATTGGAATTAATCTAATTAGCCCGGCGCGCTCGGCCTCTCTCCAGCTCCGCAAACAGAGCCACCCGGTACTCGGCGGCGGCGAACGCCACCTAGCTACTGTAGTGGGGGTCCGGGGGTGGTGGGGGTTGAGATAATCCGCCTTGACTTATTAATAGGCGCAAACAAGATTTAGCGGCTCAAAGCAAACAAATGATGGGAGAGAGGAACAAGAGGATGGCAGTGAGGGACAAAGAGCATCGTGAAGAGAAAGCCAGCAAGCGGAGATGAATTATTTAAGCCGGCGTAGACTTGATACGCATTGAAAAGTGCAGCTACGAGCAGTAACACCCACTCTCCGCATAATCATGGAAAATACCTTGATTCATCCAGCATTTTGGACAATTCTACGCTGTAGGTGGCAAGAAGTGTCCTTCTGAAATGAAGTCAGGAACCCCTTTCACACTGGTCAGTTTTTCCAGCTCGCAGGTTTGTGTGTCAAGGTACCGATGCGCTAATTGGGGGTTGAAGGTGACCCGCAAATTATCTGGTGTCTTAATATTAAAAACAATAAATAATAATCCTAGCATGTACCAGGTCCAAGTCTGCAAAGCCCCTCTCCTCGTCATCACCTTGGCTGAAGGCAGCTGCAAAGGGTTATGGGTATTTTTGCATTATGAAGTGCAAACTGCCCTTTTTATGTTCACTGCTCCACGCTGCCAGGGCATTTCGTCTCACAAGCTTTTCACAACTGCTCATTCAGCACGGTTCACAAATGCAGATGCTCGATGATGCATGAGTCTTGATTCCAACACTGGTGGAAAATGGAAAAAGGCAATTTTGAAAATGGATGGAAAACCTACAAGTCCCACAATGCCCTGGTCGAAGTGACAGTTGCGCTTTGGCCAACACAGCTTTGCTCTGCTATTGACGCCATTCTATTTTCCTGCTGGTCACTTTACTGACTGAGCAGATTGTAACATTTGAAGATATACAGTATGCCTAGAAATGCTAAAAAAAATAACAAATAAACCCACATGCTAACAGAAGCGTAGTATTTTGCTATGTCGTTGTTGAACATTGCAGGATTAACCCAGTCTCTGAATTTTGTTTTACAAAAAAAATAAATATATATATATATATATATATATATATATATATATATATATATATACACACAGATTTTTTAAAATCATATTTTCCTTCCAAATGTTTGTTTTTAACACAAAAAAAAAAAGAGTAAAAAAGCGAGAAAAAATAGCATTTGGGGTATTTTTGTTACTAGTGACGCAGACGAGAAAAAAAATCCCACAAAATGTTAAGAAAACTAAATTACTAAGAACAAGTCTATTGTGATTTTTTGGGGGGGAGGAGAAAAGGCTTGTCATTTTTGTTCATTTTGATGAAAAGATCACTTATATTTTTGAAGAAACCAAAATTGGGCAATGCAAAAAAAACCCCCAAAAAACGACATTAAATCTTTTTTTGTTTGTCTGTCTGAAAATGACTTATTTAACTTGGTCTCTTTTTTTTTTTAAATATGATAAAAATCTGGCATTTGAAAAAGGGGGCGCTTCAAGCTTTTATATCCACTGTAGAAAAACCAAAGCACTTTTTGTCACTGATTTGATGCAAACATTTGCCCGCGAGCGCAACGTGCCATTTGCTCCATAAGTGGATAAAACACCAGTCCCCATGAAAACACACAAACCAGGCCAATTAGCGTCGGGAGACAATTTCAGAAGCGGCTCGCCCTCGATGGGACATAATCGCTCTGAAAGCAAAAGCTACTCTGTGAAACAGGAAAAAAGTGTATTTCTTGGACTCCGCTCGCGCTCCAATTACACGGACATTCTTGGCAGGGCTCATCGCGCGCGGCTAACACGGTACACACTGTAGCCAAAAGAACTTTTCGGGACACTTATCAGGACTTGTGACACCAAACTATTTGCAACACACACAGAAAAAAAAAGGTTTGTTTTCTTGGCCGGCTCTTTGGAGCGCGTCTTTGTTCCTCGTCTCCCTCGCACTCCTCACTTGCAGACGTGAGGTGAAGGAATGAGGGAGGCAGAGTGGTAACACACGGTACCATGAGGAGCCCGAGGCCGAGCCCTCCCTCACATGGCGCGCGCTCAACCGAGCCGGCGGCCCCCACGGCGCGCACACAATGCAAGCAAATGATACAGTCTTTGGATTGAATTATCGCTTATTTTCAAATCATGGCAGCAAAAACATACTGGCAGTTTACTCGGGGTGCGGCGCAGAGAAAAGGTTGGGAGATTCTGGTCTGTATATCAGGGGGGTTCTACAGCAGGGGTTGCATATATAAATGTTAGTTGATTTTTTTTTTTTTGTCTTCAATTCAGAGGAAATAGTTCTTCAAATGCCACTTAACTAAAGGGCGCAACAGCCTCGGAACCATTTTCTAAGGGTGCGGCACGTAGAAAAGCCCAAGAGGCTGGTCTAAGGTTCCCAAATGGTTTTTGAGTGTATTGATGTCATGGGTTGGCTTGTTTGTCAGTGCTATGAACTTTCTTCATCTTGAAATGAAAGAATTCATTGACACGTTACTTGGGGTGCGGTACGTAGAAAAGCTTCTGGTCTGGCCCAAGGGTTCCACGCAGGGGTTGCGTATGTAAATAATAGTTGATTATTTATGTCTTTATTTTTGTCTTAGATTCAAAGGAAATTGTTCTTCAAATGCCACTTAATTAAAGGTCGCAACAGACTCGTTTCCTAAGGGTGCGGCACGTAGAAAAAGGCCGAGAGGCTGGTCTAAGGTTCCCAAAATGGGGTTTGTATGTATTAATGTCATGGGTTGGCTTATATGTAAGTAAAATGAACTTCCTTCGTCTTGAAATAAAAACGCATTGACACTTTATTAAGGGTGCGGTACGTAGAAAAGGTTGGGAGCTTGTGGTCTGTGTCAGGGGTTACACGCAGGGGTTGTGTGTATAAATGTAATCATATTTATGTTTTTGTCTTCAGAGGAAATTCATCTACAAATAGCACTTATCTAAAGGATGTGACAGCTGATGAACAGTTTTTTTCAGGGTGCGGCATGTAGGGAAGGCCGGAAGAGGCTAGTCTGAGGTTCCCGACTTGGGTGACGCATGTGTTGAAGGGCTTGGTAGGCTTGTATCTCAATGAAAGAGAGAAGCTGCGAACACTTTAATAGCGGGTGGGGCGTTTAAAAAATGTCTCGCCGCTGTTCTATACAAGGGGGTTCCCAACCGGGCACGCATTCATCAAGCACATTATACAGTATTTGGACTCAATTAGCCCTTATTTTCAGTTTTCAGTATTTCAGTTCTGGAATAATCGGATCAGAGAATGGCTGAAATGTGTCAGAGCAAGAATATACTCAAAGTTTAGGTATGGTGCATAGAAATGGAGCGACTGGTCATTAGCGGTGTTCCCAACAAGTGTGTATGAGTGTAGATTTTGAAAAAATTTTTTAAAATCTTAAATCAGGAGGAAAATTATTTTTCAAACGTGGCTTTAATTTTATGAACCGTCTCCACCGTTTTCTTATGTCGCGAAGACAAGATTGGTGGCTTCTGGTCTATGTATTCACACACACACATGCTACACACAAACAAACACACACGCCTTGTCTCACTTCCTTCCCCACGCCCGCTCGGCGCGGCACGCTCTGCGTGCGTGCCGTCATATCTCTTCCAGCGCTTAATTGTCCCAACTTGCGACGTCTCTTCCTGCCACCGGCCGCAGTCTAGAGGAAGTGAAATCCTCCTAAGTGACTTGTCACTACGCATCAGCCTCAGGCGGAGGCGGCAAAGGCGCCCCCCCCCACCCCCGCGCCCCCACCCTTACACTCCCCCCCCCCCCCCCCTCTTTCTGCCTTCATCTTGCTGAGATTCCCCACTTCTGCTTTCTCTCCCTGTTGTCCCCCCCCCCCCCCACACACACCCTCCCCAATACCATTGCGGTCACTCTCTCGACTTCCTCCCCCCCCCTTTTTTCTTTCTGTCTATCGTCAAGCCACAGTCACATCACAAGCTGCTCTCCGCTCATTCCTTGTTCCCCCGACTCGACTGGAGGGGGGTGGGGGGGCAGGCGTTGAGTGACTTTAGAAAGGTACACACACACACACACACACACACACACACACAGGTAGGCCTATGTACAGTGGGGCTTATGTACAGCCTGGGTGACCTTCGAGGTGACCTTAAAATGTCACAACTCGGTGATGCATGCGTCACATTTTAAATTACTCATGTACAAAAATCCCCTTAAGTCCCATTGAAATGTACTTCGACGGGATATGTGTGTGTCTGTGTGTGTGTGTGTGTGTGTGTGTGTGTGTGTGTGTGTGTGTGTGTGTGTGTGACACATTCATGTCAAAATCAAAAGGTAAGCAGAGCTGCATTAACCTTTGTCGGCTGCATGGATGAGCGTTAGCTTCTGTTTGATAAAGCAGCATGAGCGGACGCGCCGTTTGCCTTTGCCTATGTGTCCGCTGCATGCACCACACGAACGGATCGGCACACTTATTGACGGGCGTCTGAAGTGCTGCCCCCCCCCCCCCCGAAGTGAAAATGCTTTTCGCTTTCGAAGCCGCTTGGCAAGATGCAATGCCTGATCGCCGTTGTCGCTTGTCACGGTGATGATGGTCGGACTCACCAACGGCCCAAAAAAGTAGGTTGATTTCAGCAAGGCAAGAACTTGCGAGTAAAGTATGCGTAATTCGTTATCCTTGCCGTACTTTCATAAAACACCATGGAAATGTTTTAAACGTATAAAATGTCTCCTTTTCTGTGACTTCATTGCTTCATCGCGTCATCTTTCAAGAGCCCCAACTTAGTACACGAAGATGTTGGCCGAATGAAGCAAAAAAGCCGAGGTGGGGGAAAACAAAACAGCAATTTGTCATTAGCGAGCGAGCGAGCGAGCGAGCGAGCGAGAGCGAGCGGATTGCGTGTTTGTTTTGGTCACGGCCAGGCGTGTTTGCTGACGCTCTTTTAGCCAGAACCGACGTTTTATGGAGCGTTACATTAGAGACGCGAACGGCGCAGGCAGCCATCAATCTATCATCCGTCCACCAATCATGTGCGGCCGGGGGCAGGGCTTAGTTGGGGGAGGGGGGTGGCGGGGGGGGGGGGGGGGTCTGGCAAAGATGGACACTCGGTTGGGAAAAGGAGTGGGGGGGGGGGGGGCTTGGGGGTCACTCACTCATCACTTGGATGTCGTCCGAGTGTGTATATGTGCGTCTGTGTATGCGTGTCTGTGTGAGACGAGTTAAGGGTCAGGCTTTGGTCACCAGATGGTAAATGTTTGGACTGGACCACAG
This sequence comes from Hippocampus abdominalis, assembly GCA_018466805.1. Lineage (NCBI taxonomy): Eukaryota > Metazoa > Chordata > Actinopteri > Syngnathiformes > Syngnathidae > Hippocampus > Hippocampus abdominalis. The sequence continues at coordinate 5,935,936 of CM031700.1, forward strand.
CAAGCAAGCAAGGGGGGGGGACAGTCTCTCTTTACTCCCCTTGAATCTCGCTTTTCTGGCCGATGGTAGCATGCAGACGCGCACCGTGTGAGCGATGGGTGATAATGGAGCAGACACTAACAAATGCGCACCTCTTGGCTGGAGGCTCACAAGACGCCCAAGTGCAACACGGCCGCCCAGAGGCGCCGCTTGCTTCCGCGTCTCACGTAATCTTTTCTTCAGAAAATAATTTGTAAATGGATTTTTTTTTTGGTAATTATTTTACATCCGTGTACTTTGACATCACATTCAATACATGATGTCACAATGGGAGGTAACTACATGTCTGCATTATTTACGTATTTTTCTTTTTACGATTTAAGGCTACAAGGGCGCAATGCCAAGCCCAGTTTCTGTTACCATGACGACTGATGCGGAGCTGGCAACTAGTTGAGAAAAACCAAGCGCAAAATACGACGTGCACGTAAGCCCCATTGCATGCAGTACTAGTGTGGATTGTATTCACTATGGACTATGTGGATCGCCGAATCACACATAGTCCAGCAGATCTGTTTATGTGGTGCATGAAGAAGACGCGCAAAAGAGACCCAAGTATTTGCAAACAAGCAATTCATAGTCACTTTTAACTGCGGTCACAGCTCGACAAAAAACTCGTACCTATTCCTATTCCTCACAGCATGCCACAATCTTTTAAACTACCGTAATTTCCGGACTATAAGCCGCGACTTTTGTCACGCGCTTTCACCTCTGCGGCTTATTCAATGAAGCGGCCTATATAAAGACTCTTTTAACGGCCGCCTGTGTACCGTCTTTCTTTGTAAATATCTCATGTCACAATATGGGCACCTGCGGCTTATACACAGGTGCGGCTTATGTGTGTACACAATGTTTTTTTCCTTAAAAAATGTAGTGGTGCGGCTTATAGTCGGGTGCGGTCTATAGTCCAGAAATTACGGTACATGTTTACATGTTTATTTGACTTTGGAATCAGCATACGTGATGATTTACTGTCTGGTTGAAATTCCCAATCCAAGGATGTCGCAACTTGGTTCATGTGCTCTGAAGCAAAAACGAACTTTCGTTGGTATATTTCATTCTGTCAAAACATCAACGTTGACGTAAACGATGGCCTTCAAGTACAGCTTGATGACGGACAGCGCCGCTAGTGGCGGTACGGATTGGATATGGCGATTACCCCCTCGCAACTTTTCAATCATTCAGGTACAGAACCAAAGTGTTCTGCTTTGCTTGCTATTCGAGCCGGTTGCGGTTTACACCGAACTGTGCTGGACCTTGTCACCGTGTGTGGCCTTACAATGTGCAGGCTGCTCAGAATATAAGCCCCACTGTTCATGTGCTTATTAAAAACCAATCCCCTGCTACACACACACACACACATAGTGCTTCCCTTTCAGTCTCGGAATCAGCGACATAACAATGTTGGCTGGCCAGTGTTACGCGCGGGGGGGGGGGGGGGGGGGGGGGGGGGGGGGGGGGATGGGCCACGGAAGGGAACAGAGCTGGACCCAGAAAAAGCGGGATTTGGGCCAGGACAATACAAGGGGGAGAGGGCGTTTTTTGAGCGGCCAGTCGACAAATCAAGACATGAGCGATGGACAAGATGGCGAAAATAGAGATGAGAAGTCGGTACAAGTGGGCGGGGGTGGAAGAAAGTCGTACCAGCAGCCGCGACGCCAATTCAGCACTTTAACAAATCGATGCCCCTTGAGGAGCACCGTCGGCACCCTCACTAAGTGCGAGTGTGTGCGCGCCTGCGGATGTGTGTGTGTGTGTGTGTTGATGGTGTCGGTGTGAGGTCGCAAGTCCACATTAAGGCCCGATAATGTGTTAATTTATAACTCCAGCATCGGGCAAGCCGGCCTGATCCATCTGTGTCAGCCGCTAGGCCCGGCGTATTCATCATCCCGAGCCCAGAAATGAGCGCTCCGCCGAGATTAAGCCACTCGCTGGCGCAATTTCTCCTCTTCGTTCTTTTATCTATCGCATCCTTCCACACCCCCTCCGCTACTTCGCCTGCTTTTGGGTCAGGGTGATCAATTAAGCCCTGTCAGGGGCCACTAGAGCCTCCACCCTGCAGACATCACTATCTACCCAGAGACACTTAAGCTGAGCTTTGATGCCCCCCCCCGCCAGCCAAACACCCCCCCCCCCCCCCATACCCTGATACCGCCACCTGGCCTGGGAGCGCGTGCTGCATGGGTGGCTTCGATTGTGATGATCGGGGACTGAATTACACTCCTTGACTTTTATGAACTTGCACTCTGTTATTGACATAACAGATTGTAGCGTGAAACAATGCAAACGTGTGTGCAAGAATGGGCTTTATTTAAGGGGGCCCCCGGCACGCATAAATCTGCGACGCACAGCCCGGCCTGTCATAACACGTCTGGAGTTGTAATTACCTCCAACAAGGATATTTTCAGTGCCGTGTTGTTTTTGTTTTTTTTCCCCCCACTTTATGTTTTTGACAGTAACGCAAAGTGCACATCATTTGATTTTTTTTTTTTTTTTTTTTTAATGATAACTAATGCATTGGACCAGGTTGGCCCGCAAATGGCAACAATCCACCCATAATTGACGTCCATTATAAGTGCATTTTTTTTCCCCCCTGAACTATTATTCCAAAAATATGTTTAAAAGAACATAAACAGTTGCAGCTCAGCTCGGGTTGTGACCAGAACAAAGAGATCAGAACATATGACTTGAATCAAGGCTTTTACAGTGGCTCCCAGTCAGCTTCAGAATACATTTTTAAAATTCTGCAACTGGTTTACAATCACGAAACGGGTCCGGTCCTGAATACATTAAAGAAATGCGAAGTGAATAAGAACACAGTTCGGCTCTGAGGTCTCAATTAGTGGAGCCCGGGTTTCAAATCAAACGTGGTGAAGCAGCATTTGGTTGTTCTGCTGCGCACAAGTGGAATAAGCTGCAAACAGAAGTACAGTCCCACCCCAAGTATAAATACTTTTAAATGCAGGTTATAAAAAAAAGATATACTTTTTTTGATACCTTTGATTTCGGACTTTTCAGTATTAAACTAAATTTTGCTGTCAGTCATTTTAGAAAGCTACTTTTTCCATTTCTTTCAGCAAAAATCTTTGAAAACAAACAAAATGCCGAATTTCCGCGCCGAGTGCTTTGTCGGCTTTGCGCGGGTGGCTCATGTGCTCATGGCGAGCGGCAGGACTACTATAATCACACACAAGGGGCCGGGGGGGGGGGGGTGAGGGGGGGCGGGGTGATCAATACTCACACTCTTGATTCAATTTCACCACATCGCCATCAATGCACACAAACATGGGCGAGTGCGCCCGCGTAAGCCGACTTGACGCGAAACGACGTTGCCAGACACGGCCGGTGTTCCTTTTTATACGCGCCTGTCCGAGCCAAAGGGGGGGCGGGGGGGGGGGGGGGGGGGGGGTAGGTACGCTGGAAACCGGCGGCGGTCGCGGGGAATGAGACGAAGGAAAGACAAGCTGGGAATTCTACCTTTAAAGTGTCCGCGAGTCATCAGGAGCGGAGAAAGGGAATCTGCCCATTAAGACTAAGTGGATATCTATTAGATCATGGAGGTAAGGAGGTGGCCATTTACCATCAGTGCAACTCACAAACAAGCCTGCTCGGACCCTGGAGTGTTTTATTAGGCTCGGGCAACTAACTTTCTCTCGCAAACTTTGCCGTTTCGTTTTTCACCACAACAGCGTCACGAAGGATAGTGGCAGCGGGGGTCCCCGGAATAAAACGTCGCATTTGAAGACGGTGAATTGGGGCGGGTCGTTTTGGCATTTTGTTCGTTAGAGGTTTTGATAGTGACAGCAGTAAAAATCAAAAATCAAAAATGTTTTAAATATAAAAGAAGGCCACATTTGAAGGAATCTTTCACTCAAAACAGCCTGTTTAGACTGTAACTGCAACTTTTGCGTGCCTTACTGCGGTGTGCCCTAAACAGCATTGTGGCAATCTAAATTGTCCCTATGGGGGGGTTATGAGTGTGAGCGTGGATGGTTGTTCGTCTTTGTGTGCCCTGCGTCATAGTGGCAGCGGCAACCAATTCAGGGTGTCCCCAGAATAAAAAGTCGCATTTGAAGACGATGCATTGGGACGTGTCGTTTTGGTATTTTTGTTCGGCACCCCCCGCGACCCTAGTGACAGCGTTCGGAAAATGGAAGGAAACGTAAAAAAGGCCACATTTGAAGGAATCGTTCACTCAAAACAGCCTGTTTAGACTGTAACTGCAACTTTTGCGTGCCGAGTCCTAAACAGCATCGTTTTGGAAATGTATTTACAGGGGGGGGGGAAGTGACGGAAACCTTATTTGACGGCATCTGTGGCCTTTGAAATGCAGCCCCTGAGTTGAGCTTGCAGTCAAAGAAGCTTAAGAATGTGTCACCAAGTAGACATTTGATCCACATTCACAATGGTGATGATAAAATGACTTCGGATAGTGTTTGCGTATTATAGCGTTCCCGGTCATTTACCAAAAATAAATAAATAAATAAATACATTTCCTTCATGGCTGGCGCGTCGGCGAACTGTTGTCTCCTTTGGGAGCGTTGTGCGGAGGACATGTGTGCCTGGGACGTCACCTCAGTAAGAGTGAAGGCCATTAAAAGACCATCAAGAGTCACCGCCCAGTCCTGTGAGATCAAACAAACCCTTTGGCCTCTTTCTCTCTCTCTCTCTCGCTGCAGCCCCCACCCCCTAACTTCTTCACCAACTAAGCCCCCCCCATACCACCACCAACACACACACACACAAACACACACTCCTGCTTATCACCGCGGTACAGTTAATCCTTCCTCCTCCCTTCCATCGTTGCATCCCTCTGGAGGGAGTCAAAAGGGGGGCGGGGCCTCCGCCGAAGGCTAAAAAGGAGGGGGCACGCTTGCCACTTGTGCTTGCGACACATAATATGGAGCCGCAATCAACTTTGGCTCATCCTTGGGAACCACCACTGCGGGGGGAAATGGAGGGGTGACGGTGGGCGGGAGGCTACAGAAAGGAGCGGCGTTGGGGGCTGGGGGGGGGTGGGGCTAAATTAACACTTGACATTCAATACGGTCAGGTCCTTAATTGGCCGGGGCCTTCCTGAGAAGGCAATTTTCTATTCCCCAAACTGCGCCCGTGCTGCGCCGTGTGCCTCTGTCATCTGTGTGTGTGTGTCTGTGTGTGTGTGTGTGTGTGTGTGTGTGTGTGTGTGTGTGTGTGTGTGTGTGTGTGCGTGTGCGCCCGAGATTGACTAAGACAATAGCCACTTTGACTGTCGACGCAGGCGTTTTCACGCTTTTTTTCCCGGCTCGCTGCCTTGCGCGGAAGCCACCCAAGCGGAATGAGAGGCGACGTTAACGTTAACGGGCAAATTTGTCGGCTTCTGAAGTCGCCCCGCGAGCGGGACGCAGTGCGCTCAACGCCAGAGATTTACCGGCGGGATGGTTGGGGTCCAAGTGCGAAGCGACTGGGCAGCTCCATGTTGGAAATGCTTTACACTGGCACAAAGTTAGCTTTAGAATAGACTTTAAATTTCTGATCCTGCTCCATAAATCACCGGATGGGTTAAGGTCCTGAATACGTTACGATACTTATACGATATAAACTCAGTCGGGCTCTGCGGTCGCATCAGTTAGTGGAGTTCAAAACAAACACGGTGAAGCAGCATTTAGCTGTTATGCTGGTGAGCCTCATTAAGTTGCATTGTGTATGAAATAATTTTTTTTTTTTAACGTTATCGTGTCAACGGGTGAATTTCAACACCCGAGATTCGCAACACGCATCGCATCGAAAGCAATTTATCGCCATCAAGCCGCCGTGGTTGGCCACAAAGGGACGACGAGTGACCATTACTCCTCCGATGCGGCAGTTTGCCTCGAAGGCGGCGTGAAAGTCGTTTACCCCGTCGCGTGACCAAAAAAAAAATTCTACAACTTGTCTTTCAATGCCAGCAGGTGTGAGATGATCGTTTTACAAAAAGGGGGCTTTTTACCAAATCTTCGGATGTACGCGGAGGTTCGGCTTCCAAAGTGTATGAGAGTCTGGGAATGTCTGAAGTTGGAACACCTGAAACTCACTGACTCAAAACCTGTTGCGTTAAAAGCGTTTGTGGCATTTAGTCGTGTAATTATCTGAAGGCAGAAAGCCGCAGCGGCTACGGGAACCGGCACTCCGTCTGAGAGGGGCGAGCGAATCGGCGTCACGCATCTGATGCGTCAATTCGCCGTGACGGCGGTGCGAAAGTGGCTTTAGGGTGTTTGCATATATCTGCCGGAGTGCGTTTAAAGGGGGGGTTCCCGTGGGCAGGGCCCCCCCCCCCCCCATTCCTCGCTCTAATGAGGCCAGATGAATTCGTCCAACCAATACCCCCCCCCCCTCACCCATCAACCTCACTGCTGCTTGTGTACACGCGCACACCTCAACGTTGAACCACTTTCAACCACTTCCTGTTCCTGTTTTTTTTTTCCAGGCCGCCCAGACTCACCCTTGCACTTCCCCGCAGCTCCAGTTACACTTGATGTTATTACAGCTTTCAACCTGAGAGGTATTAGGCTTCCTTGAACAGATCTGACAGCATTTACAACACGGGGCGAGTCGACGCCTCTAATCGCCTCTGTGACTTCAGCCTATTACCAATTGATCCCCCACCCCCCCTCCCTCCCTTTTCCCCCCTTGCCCCCTCCTCCGGCAGACCTTCGACCTCCTCCTCCTCCTGGCTTTCTCAAAGCCCGTGTCCTTAATGCGCTTTTGTACATCCTTAAGTGTCATTCCGCGGGCGGAGAGCTAGCACTTGTTTTGCCTGCCATCCTTATTGATGTCAGCGCTTTAAATCACAGCAACCAACGTTGATCTTTACCACCCTGGCCTCCTTTCAAGCCGCGGCGAAATTTACGAGGGCCCCGACAGAGGGGGCGAAATACCTGAGGAGAAGTCGCCGTTTTACAAAGATTCATCAACAAGGGAAACAAAAGTGGGTTTTTTTTGGTTTTGTTTTGTTTTTTTTAGAGGAGTTGGGGGGCGCGGAGTGGGTGGAAGAAAAACATATCAAATAGATTAAATTGCATGAAATATTAAAGGCTAGTCCGAGTCACGCTCGTCACGGAACGAGACGGCGCTGCAGCCATCCACATCACGGCTGAGTGTTTCCCAACAATGGAAGAGGCAGGTCAGGCCATTTACCGAGAAAACATCAACATCAAGCGTGGTGTGTGTGTGTGTGTGTGTGTGTGTGTGTGTGTGTGTGAACAAAACACCTCTCTTTCCTTTTAACACACAAACAAAATTTCCCATTTAGGCCCAGACAAGGTTTTTCACTTTGCCCCGCTGTTCCGTCGCTCCGATCACACAATGAATGTCACGAGACCGGTTGGAGAGGGGGCGAGGGGGGGTCCGCTGACCCCCCACCCCACCCCCACCCACCCCCCGCCCCAACACCAACATGGGATTATACAAGACTTCATTGGAGGTATAGAAAGTGCGTATGACAACACATATGCCCCCACCACACACACACACACACACACACACACACACACACAAAGTCACCCGGCTCAAAAAACACAAGCCGCAGGACGCCGACGCGACTTGCGTTTAACAGCGGCCATTAAACGTCATTAATCCAGCAGTGCAAACATGGCAAACAAATGCTTACACATGTTGTAACAAAACCAAAAAGTAGCTAATGAGACGCCATGTGCGCAAGAAAAAAAAAAAAAAAACGAAAAAAAAAAGGAGTTTGTGCAAAAAAGGTTATCTTTGCCTTTGGGAGGGAATCGTCCGTGCATGTGTGGGTTGGCAACGTGCCGACCACGGCCTGTACCACTAGCCTCCCTTTCTCCAAAACCTCCCTTGAAAAAAAAAAAAAATCCTCCTTGGGCCTCTGGCCATCACATCTCCATTGCAAGTTAAAAAGAAAAAGAAAGAAAGAAAAAAAACAGGAGCAAAAAAGTGCACGTGACGAGATGCGATGCGACCGAAAATGTTGTTTTCACATCATAATTTGGATAATTGCCGTGTAGAAAAGCACTGGCAAAAAAAAAATGGCCGTCATTACTGCCACGACCGTAAATAAGCGTCATGACGATGATGATTTTGAGCAACAATAATAATAATAATAATAATAGCAATCCAGCCCCCCCTGCCCTGCAACAGTGGCGGCATTAGTCACATGGACAACAAGACAAATGAAAGCTTCACTGCCTTGAGAGCTCTCTTGCCACTGCTGATGGGGCAAATTGGCAGCCAGCAGACAAGGGAGGGAGGCACGTGTGTGTGTGTGTGTGTGTGTGTGTGTGTGTGTGTGTGTGCCTGAGAGAAAGACAGCGTCCTTTAAGAAACACATAATAATTTTTAAAAAAAGAAAGAGAGAGAGAAAGCAAAAGACTTGCCCGTCACTGGCCCAGCTCCAGAAGAGAACAAAATAACAGGAGTTGAGGAATAACAGGAAAAGGGAGAAGCCGGCGCAAAAGTATGGCCCGGGTTCCTGTCACTTAACGCGGGTCACGAGCCGTGTCACCTTCGTCTCAGACGTGCGCTCACGCCTCCCCAAGCGCCGACGCGGGAACGCACGCGTTTCCTGTCGAAAATATTCCACGAGCAGCGCGCCCCCCCCACCCCCCACCACCACGGTCGCAGAGTGCATGTTGACCTGCTGGCACTGAGGCACACAAATATACACATAGCTCTGTGTATGTGTGTGTGTGTGTGTGTGTGGTGGGTGGGTGGTTTGTGGGGCTCATTAGCCTGCAGCAGGGTGGTGACATCCTGAGCGACACACACACACACACACACACACACACACACACTTTCTCCTCACATGGGTGACTTCTTTCACCGCAGGAAAAGCCAACTAAGCAACGCAGGCCTTTGGACAGTCACTCTGAAGTTCAAGAAGCAAATAGAGTTCCGATCAATCCCCTTTCAAAGATGTATTTACTTTGCATTTTTATCCGTTATTTAAATGCCACCGAGTGAGTTTGTTGAAATAATCGGACATGTTGAAAAAAAAAAGCCCTGCTAAATTGATTGATTCAATAGGTAAGATTTTTCTTTTCAATTATTTCACTCAGTTATTTTTAGCTCTTTCCGTGTAATTTTTTTTTTTCAAGCATAAATTCATTTGTATTACAATAAACAGTATCTGATTTATTGCCCAGAAAGCTTTTGCTCTCGGGCTTATGCTAAAGTGAAGGCAAATAGATCATGAATGTATATGAAGTACAGTTTATTCATCTATTTTAGAGTTAGAGCGAGCTTATTACACACTTTGGGCTTGCGGTCTTTTAAGTGTTCAATACGGGTGACTTCATCAAGTCAAAAGTCATAAATCAGATGACAACAAGAACGCATTACCAAGATGTGACTTTATCGCTTCAAAAGTTCAGTTTCAGAAAAAAAAAAACATACAATCATCTCATATTTTTGTCGACATTGAAGGGATGCAAAAATATTGACAAATTCTCGCCATTGGGTGTTCAGTCCCTACGTGGCGGGCAAAATCAGCGACGCCGTTGGCTGAGCTGAACAGATGCGAACGAACGACCGTCGACGACACACGCAAGCACAGCATGTGATTGACCCTTGCACACATAGCTGCAATTAAAAAAATAAAATTAAAATCCAGTGTCACGAGGAAAAAAAATGTTGAACCACAAAAACATGACGCGATTGTTCAGGAGGAAGCAAACTGCGCTGGCTGCACAGCCAACAAGTCAAGGGGAAAAGTGTCGAGCCATTCATTGACTGCACTCATGTGGTTCAATGACGGAGACTCTCCACACTTGGCTTGAGCCACAGGTTCCATGTGAAATTATAAATATAATTAAGTATTATTGTAAAAAAAAAATGATTTTTTTTTTTTTAACTGTATTGTATAGCTTGGCGGTGACTCGCCGCGTCTCGCTTCATACCGGGAAAGCTCGGACGGGGCATTTTAAAACTGCTGTGACATCTGCGACTTTGCGATCCAGTTGCCCACCCATAGATGCTAAACCCCGCACGTTTGCGGGACAATTCAGTCGCATTTGGGCTTCAAAACCCGAATGGGTGATTCCCCATCTCACTCTACACTCGGCTCGACCCAATTCATTCATTCGTTCGGCCTTGACGCATCTTTTCCAGAAGGGAGAGGGAGTTTGTCGTCATATGTTGACGTTTTGTGCGGATGGCCGCTGACATTTGCGCAAAAAACGGAACGTTGATGAACGTACATCGTCATAATATAGTGACGCAACCTCGCCAGGAGCGATGGACGTGTGACATCACACATGATGACATCACACATGATCAGAATTATGCATTTGGTCCAGAGAACGCGTCCCTGAAATTCCTAACCAGGCTTATCTGCACTGACCCAGATGTAGGGCACTCGATGTTGAGGGACGGCTTCAAGTTCAAATTTTTGGACTCAAAGCATAAAAACAAACCAACAATACGATATTTATGCAGGGATAATTGAAGGATGCGATTTTTTAACCAAGTCATTCTTGAACTGAATTGAAGCAGTGAGGGAAAAAAAAAAAAAAGCCTCAAAAACAATCAAGCCACCAATGCTCAGAATATCAAAACAGAACACATGCGGTCCTATTAAACGTGGGCGTCAACTCTCGGGCAACAATAACACAAACGAATGCAAACCGAGCCGCCGCCGCCACCGCCGCTGATGGCACTAATGGACCACCATTTTTTTTTTTCAACATTTCGTGGCCACTGCATAACTTGCGTGGTAAAGCCTCAATTGAGCCTGTTGTGTGCGATTGGGCTGTTTTGTTAAGATTGACCTCGATTGAGGGAAGGGTTGCTGATAGAAAAGGAAGTAAAAGACGAACGTGTGATCGACAGAAGAAGAAAGCCAGCAAAAGGGTGGAGGGGGGTTGGAATGGGGGGGGGGGGGGCAGTATGTCATTTTCTTGCAAAAATCTCCTCTTTCACCTCACTGCTCTCTTCCAGCTCCTCCAGCCAAGGCCAGCCAAGAGACACTTCACCTCGCACCCGCACACACATGGATTCCCAGCCAACACACACACACACACACACACTCTCTCAGCCATACACTCTTCGTGCACGCTCACCTCTACCATACACACCCACTCTGGCAACTGGCACAAGAGTACTGTATTTAGCCACCCACTCAGAAAAATAAATGGCAAGAGCAACAGACACAAACCGGGTGTCAGCGTAGATTCATACGCGCACACATACACACACACACACACACACGCACAAACAAATGCACACACTTGATACCAGATACGTATCGGCATCCCATATGCTCGCGTGCAACGACCCATCAAAGTCCGATATGGAAATAATAACACGCGCGCACAATCAAGTGTGGGTAATTCTGCACATGTGCATGAAATCTCTGCCGCTCACTGCCGAGAATGCATATGCAGCACATATGTAACATGCACACACACACACACACACACAACACACACACACACCCTCATATTGTGAGTGTATCAGTGTGTTAATAGGCACATTATCACTTCCTGATCTGCTCCAAAGAGATTAATGTCATCGTCTTGAAGGCATTTCCGAGACGGCGTCACAATGTACACATAGAGAGAGGATAAAATGGGAAGTTAGGGAATAGAGTTACATAAAATGCGGATTTTTCACCAAAAAAAAAGAAAAATCAGGATGGAAAAAAATGTCTGCTTATTCGATACATTAAAAATATATTTTTTGTTTTTCGTAATACGCACACAAAAAAAATCCCTGCAAAGGCATTTCCAAACTAACGATTAGACTCTTAAAATAAGAAAAAGTCAGGTATCAAGTACATCTTTATTGTCAAATGTGCCGTGCAGCACAGATGAAATTTCCTTTTTTTTTTTTTTTGTCCGAATTGTCCGAATGTTATGTGTGATGACGTTGGATTCATTTCCTTTATTTTGATGACACTCTCTCTTTCTCACTGATTTTGCTAGTCAAATTGAAAACGCTTTATTGACTCAAATTGCAATCTAATTTTTTTTGTATGGCTTAAAAAACGCATGCATAAAAATATGAGTGATTTTGCATGTTACTATACACTATTGATTTTGTGTGTGTGTGTGTGTGTGTGTGTGTGTGTGTGTGTGTGTGAGAGAGAGAGCGAGAGACTATTTTCCAAAGATGCATTTAAAATGCCATTATGACGACATGTCTTGCCTTGGTGTGTGTTGCAAAAAAAAGGGGGGGGGTTGCTGTTTGAGTTTTAAGTAGGGGGCGTGGGGTGGGGGGTGAAACGTCGAGGTCTCGGCCCATAGTCGACCTGTCGCACTTGATAGGAAGCCGCGCTACAGCACCCTTGCAAGGAGAGAACGGGAGACGCTTTTTTTTAGAGATAAAGCGTGCACGCGCGCGCACGCTCACACTTGCATACACGCCCACGCGCGCGTGGGCGCGCTCACAGGAGTGTGTTTTTACGGTGTTGCTCAAGTGCTGCTCACTTTGCCGCAGAGGCCGCCTGCGGCTTTGCGCAAAAGCGCAGCGGTGCGGTCCTTAATGCCCCCCCCCCCCAAAAAAAACAAACAAAAAAAACGCTTTTGGTTGTAAACTTTGCAAGAGTCGATTTTTTTTTTCTTTCCGTAACCATTTAACGACCGCAACGAGGGAAAATAATCGATCCTTCGTCATTTAAATGTTTGTCTTTCCCTTCTTGCCCCGCCAAATAATTATTTTCTCCGTTTTATTCAACGCATTTTTCGCCTTTTCGGAATGCAATCGAAGCCGATTTATTGATTTGAGGCAAGCTGTGAACTTCTTCAGGGAGGCTCTTGTGCGGCCTTTTTTTTTTTTTTTTTTTTTTAAGAAATCAACCATAATGTGTCGAAATCTTTTTATCAAGCCTAAATAAGGATTGTCGATTTAAAGTCTAACATAAATGTAAGATCTAAACGTTCCTGTTGTTTCCCCCCCCCCAAGAAAATAAATGAACACGTTTCCAAAATGTGTTCTATGAATTTGAAATGTGTCGAATAAAGAAGCCGTTTAAAAATATATTTCCCACACTAAATCCAGTCTGAATTTGAACATCTCTTGCTCATCTTTTCGAACGCCACTGATCTCCCCTGTTGATTTGTGCCACGAATAATTTGCCTCAAATAATGTGACATCGCTCGTTTACATTTTTTAACGTATTTTCTCCTCTATAAGATATTTTTTATTTTTATTCGTGTTTCATCCTATATTGAAAGGCCATTTCCCTTGCAATTTCCGCAATTTACGCACGTTTAAAAATATGATTGAAGGCCCCTACGGACGACAAAAACGAATCCTCCTCTCTCCTTGGCCTTTTTTTTCCCCCCACCTTTCCTCCCTTTCTCCTTGTTTTTTTTTTTTTCAAACGTCTTTGTCAACAGCCCAGGATGCTGCCCATCACAAAGTCCTTATTATCAAATAAAAATCACGGAGTATGGCAAGGCAAATAAAAAAGGAAAGGAAGGCGATTGTGACAAAGCAACCAGTTGAACGAAACCCCCTGGGAAAAAAAAAAACGCCATGGACGCGAATTAGGGGGGGGGGCTCATTTGGGAGTGCTTGTCCACGGGACCCTAAATCCACCTGACCCCCTTCATCCGCATGCAGCGTTCTGAATTCGAGTTAAAAAAAAAAAGCATTCTGATGCATCGCTGCAGCTTTACGAAATATGTCAAATATGCAGCATTTAAATAGTGTTCACCTAAACGCGATTTTAAACGAACCCCCCCCCCCGACTGCTACTCGAAAGTTTCTCCCACTTTTGCACCTCACGTGCT